>LJIJ01000247.1:0-162229 GCA_001718145.1 Orchesella cincta | reverse complement strand
GATCTTCCACCAATGAATCACAGATCGAGTAAAATACAACTCACAAGAGAAGAATGTATCCGAATGATGATGATGAAGTTCAGCTTACCCAATTGGATTGATGTGTAAAAATGTAAACATAGTGCATTTGCAATGCATAGTGAAGAATCCAATGACTTTACCTGAAGGAATACAGTTTTGATACTTGGTTGTGTTTGGGAAAACACATGCTTCCGTGAGGATTTACAGATACCGCGAGCTTAATATTTGTGATCAGAAAATGAAGTTGTATAAGATTTCATGTTCATCAGATGTTTTGCATGTGTGGGGCCTCAAAGTGGTTATAAATGGCATCAATATCGAAACTCGGTTAGGAAACGCTACAATTAAACAAGGCCTATAAGGAACCCGGGACCAAAAGTTTGTAAGTCAAAAGTGTTTTGTCCATGGGTTTATGATTTATCACTTAACAGGTTGAGGTATCTTTCATTACACAAAAATACTAACTGAACTCCTGCAGATCTGAGTCAGCAATGAGTTATTGCTGCATAAAATGGTATTTTTATTTTGGTTATTTTGGAGGATATTTCGAAACCATATTAAATGTGGAGGAGGTACGTGGAATTTTTCTGCAACGACTCATATAAATGGCTGTAGGCTTCTTGCTTCCGTATTCCATGTGGACAAATTTCTTTTTGCAGTTGTTTACGACCGTAGGTCTCGTATGGTTCGAGTTCATGGGATCCTCTACCAAATCCCGAGTAGTGTGTAAAGCGCATATGCGTAGCCGACAGGGAATCTTACAAATTTGTCAATCACTCTCATGATATCATCCATGGAACACATGTGAAATTTGGAAATGTGAATCATTGTTGGCGTCTCACGGTTTTCCCCGTTTTTAAAGGCGTTAATTGTGATGGCATTCTGATTATTGTCCATGAAAACCCTCATGTATCGTGATCGAACTGCTGGTAGGTGAATAGGACATGGGCAGGTTCCATCTGAATCGGCACAAAATTTGCAGCTTGGAACCTTCTTTAGCGACTTTTGTCTCTCATGAGAGTTGCTGTTTAGAACCCTGGTCTCGGGGGTTCATCATAAGTATGCGAAAGTGGTTGAGGTTCTTCGTGATTTAAGGCGTTGCGTCCTTGACGGCGTATTATCATCAAAATCGTTATCCTCGCGATCGTAGTCACATCTTTGACTCTGCCTATGACAAGATCTTTTATTGTCATAAGAAACGTCCTCGTCTTCCATATGAAGCCTGTGGCAGCGAATTGGACATGGAAAATTTGCCTCATCGTTTATGTCCCATATTTTAGTTGGGTTTGGGTTGATGCGTGGATTCTGGTTATTAGCTCGGTTGTTAGTGTCCCCATAATAATGTCGAGCTTCATAATGGTAATCCATTTCAATGATGATGGGTTATGGTTATTGATTATTAGGCGAAAAACTAATTGATGCATACAGTTTATCTTATTTCTGAAAATAATGCAAAAAGCTTTAGCTTTGTTCAACAAGTTACTGAAGTCACATACAAAATTCATTTCAATATAATATTGCATACCTCTAAATAGAAGTCAGCTCATGCTTAGCTTCATGATGTTCAAGTTAAGTTGATGATTAATATTCGCATTCTTGATCTTATATTGTTGGCAGTAGCAGCAAGAATACACAGACAGGAAGTAAGAAGGCAGTCAATGGAATAATGAAGCCGCTGGCTCATCCCTTCCCTGCGATACGTTTTAATTACTAATGAAGTTGCAGTAATGGTATGACGGAAGTGACTGACAATGAGTGACAGGATAAAATAAGAGAAAGAAGTGAGACAAAAACGTCTTGGACACTTGGGATTAAATTTAGTTGCATTCAATCCAACTCCCATCATCGTGAGAATGGAAATGCCCATGATGTTACAATTCGGCTTGAGCAGTCGGTTCGTAAGAAATTTGACTAGCAAACTTGTACAAACTCAAAGGGGTTCATGTGCATTGGGTAATTATCGCCAGCTTTCAACTGATAAAAAGCCTGCACCTGCAAAGCCTAATTACTTGAATGTTTTTGATCGCCAAACAAAACTACTCCAGCGGAAAAGAGCTGCTGAGTTAGTGAAAGTGAAGGATGGAAAAGACAGCGGTATGTACGACTATATTAAGGATGAAGTGAGTTATGCTTTTGTTTTAAACTATAAGTAAAGACTATTATCAATTTTGAAAGCTTAACTTGTATTTGAGTGATTCGTAGAAATGATAAAGTTTTATCCGCAGCTATTTCATATCATTCATTGGCATGTATTCTTTCCTAGGTTGGTTTTATATTAGCCGATAGAATTATAGACATCAAAAGGGACATTAATCGTGTTCTGGATCTAGGATGTGGCAGAGGACATATTCTAAAACACCTAAACAATGTGAGTGTCAATTTAAGGGGTTTAGACTAATTTCTTTGTAACCTTATTTATATAAAGTGGAATATTTTATTAAGTATTGGTTTTCTAATTTGAATGCTAAAATGTGTCATTTTTTTAGGAAATGGTTGGAAGTATTGTTGCAACCGATATTTGTCAAGAATGGCTGGATCAGATTGATGCCCCGGAAGACGTTACTTGTGAAAAGTTGTTAATGGACGAGGAGATATTGTGTTTCAACCAAACTCATTCGACATGGTACTTTCTAGCTTAAGGTAGATGCAAGATGTTTGGATTATGAATATCATTTCGGTTTTATTTGATACTAATCAAATCAGTGTTTCATGCACTTTTCAGCTTACATTGGGTAAATAACCTACCGAAAGCATTCTCAAATATATATCGCTGTTTGAAACCGGATGGCGTGTTCCTTGGTGCAATGTTCGGCTGTAATACTTTGTTCGAACTTCGCTGTTCGTTGCAGTTGGCAGAGCTGGAACGGGAAGGGGTAAAAATGATATATTTTATAAAGTACTATAGAGTACTAAAGTAATCATGTTTTAATTTCGTTTTTATTTTTCTGCAATCGTCTGTTTTTAAGGGAATGGGATCGCACATATCACCCTTTGCCGAAATTCAAGACGTAGGAGGGCTTTTGTCAATAAATGGATTTACTATGTTAACAATTGTAAGCACACGTAGTAGTAACTTTCCAAATACTAAATCTTTATTATTCATTTAAAAACGTTTTGTTAAATTTGATTTGATTGGTGTTTTTTGTTTCGCATAGGATACACAAGAAATCAAAGTAGGTTTTCCGTCTGTGTTTGAACTAATGGAGGATTTAAAGGGAATGGCAGAAAATAATGCATCGTGGAGGCGAAAAGTTAGAATTAGTCGGGATACCCTTTTCTCAGCAGCAGCAATATATAAAGGTCTCAGATTAAACTATCGCACACTCCTATTAAGTCTATTTAACTTTTTAACTACGTTGTACGTGATTTTAAGTGATAAGCCAGTATCATGTATCCAAGTTTTTTTGTCTTTAGAAATGTACGGTAATGAAGATGGCACTATTCCAGCCACATTTCAGATCATATATATGATTGCGTGGAAACCGGATCCTTCTCAAGTACGCCTTATGTTTACGATTTCATGTTGAAAACATTAATGGTTTTGAGCTGCGGTCTGTTTGGAACATAACTGGAATGGTAAATACTTACATACTCGTTTAATTTTCTTTTCAGCCTAGACCATTAGCACAACAAAAACCTGACGTATCTCTGAAGGATTTGGACAGACTTAGATAAAGTTCTTAAATTAATTTAACTTTTGTTCAGTACATGGAATTTTGTATTGTAATAAAATAACTGACAACCGACAGTAGGAAAGCACGAACGACGTGTCTTAAGTGAACGTTCGAAATAGTCTACTTTGTTTGCATCTGTACCACATGAAACAAATTGATGTTTATTTATTTATTCATTCACGTGTATGTTCCTATTTCAATATAATATGAGTGGGTGTTGGATCATGAGTCTCAAAGTCTTATACTTTCGACCCGTGGAAAGTTAAAACTAATTTTAATTATGCATGCACATAAATGAAGAACTTTTAGGTTTCAACTTCATGCAGAATACAGTTAGTGTTTGAAACTTGAATTGAAGCTGACTACTGATTATATGCATTTTCAAAAAGTGGGTCTTCTCTTGAAAAACAGCCATTGAAATGCAAAATTGCCTACGGACGGACACTTGCCACGGTCGGTGACAAAAAAAGTCTAACTGATCTGTGAATCACATCATGTCACATCGAAATGTAAAATAACTGCATACTGTTTTAAACCCCATGCCGATGTACGCTTATTCATAAATATTCATTTTCCCGAACATTAGAAAATGTAGTTTAATGTTTATGAGTATTTAGCTGGGCTCATTCTCTTTAATGTGAATATGGTAATGATTATTTATGTGTCTTCTCAACGTATGTAGACATGAATATTCAAGTGCGAGTAAAGACAAAGACCTACTTGCATACGAACCCATCTTCTGACTGAGGTTATCAGCATCTTTCATTATACAAAACTTTTTGTTTCAGATTCTGCCCTCAAACTTAATTAACGAATCAAAAATCTTATAGCTCTAGTTGAGCTCCAAAACGAATAGTTTTGAAATCAGAAAACTCATTTCAAACTCTTTAATAATTCCTTTGAAAACCTAGTGACTTCAGAATTTCAGTAAATCCTTAGTCTCAAGTAGCCCCCGTAGTTGTAATGGTTGATTTTCTTGATTTCTATTGAACGAAGCAATCACTAATCACCACCAACTATAAGGATTGCTTGTTAGAAATAGTGTTTTTAATTTGTGGGTAGTAAAAATGTTTCTTCCGTTAAGTATTTTGCTATTAGTTTTTGACATGGGATTGTCAACTGATAACCTTTCTGGTACACCCCATCTCCAATTGTCCCCAGGCTCCGAAATGACTTATGAAGAGGAATACAAGCATTTTGAGGCTGACCAAGGCTCATCAAGCTCTCATTTAAGCCGAGAGAAAAGATTTATCTACCTGAATGTACGTCATTTAATGTCATCTTTAAAAGTAACAAATTGTTCCACTACTTTCAATGTCGACAATTTTCCAGGTTGATGCCAATATGGCCATGGCTATGCTGGTAAGTATACCCTTAACATTTATTCTTCCTTCCATGACAAATCTGTTCAATTCATGGAGAAGAAAGCGAAGTATTGAAGACTCTTCACTTCAAACAATGAACATCCAAGAGAACTCTGTGGTGAAGCCGGACATGGACAAAGTTTTCTCTTACTTTCAACTTTTAGATGTAAGTAAAAGTTCATCCATGACATGACATGACAAACCCAACAAATTAAACTCTTAATTAATATTCAATATTTTTATGTCTTTTTCTCAGATCCCCGAAGTACCCTGTCAGTTGAGGGCAATGTGCGAATTTTCTGCAGACCCCGAGAAATTTTATCCCTTGTCTGACGTATTACTTCGCAAAATTAGAAATCCTCACTTGCCAGCTCTAGTATACCTGGAAGGTCAAGAAAATGACGTTTCTTCATCCAATTCGAGCTCTTGGTTCAACCCGAATTCGAAACAGCGTACTAGCTTATATGAACTGTACAACCGAGCCGCGGATGAAGGTCAAGTTAATGGCTATGACAAATGCGAAGAGCAGTTCACTCCCACGTGTCAGTACCCAATGGAAAAGTTACTAAATATGCCAGTTATCCGTTTCTGGAATGCTTTACAATCCGTTTTAAAACTCAGTTTCAAAGATGTTGCCTTCAAATAGGACGCATTTTTATCCAGTCGAACTGAAAAAATATCTGTTTTGCTGTCATCGTCTGTTAAGCATCTTATCTGCCCAGTAAATAAAATTATTTATTTATTATTTTGCAAAGAAACGCTGTTAACTACTCTGTATAATTTTCTCAACATCATCTTTTAAATTCCGGTTTGCGGTTGTTGCGTTCATAACAATTCATTGTCATTCATATTCACACTACACGTATTGCCAATAAAGCTTATGCACGAGTTGTACCCAGTGGGCATATGAACATTTTGCTTGATATGGACCACCCAAGAAGATGTTCAGTGAGTGCATTTGTTGAGCTATAGGGTGCGAAGATAGACCCGCCTGACGCTACTTTCCAGGTGAAGCGGCTCTCGCCGAAGGTTTGAACCCTCTTGTAATGTAAATGCACCCAGTTGACAATAACAGAGCGAAAGCTCTTTTGTTTACATTTTAAGTACAAAACTGACCAGAGAGGATTCATTCCTCACATTTTGCTAATTGACATCATTGTCAGTTTAAATCAAACGTTTAATGTAGTAAATCCATCGTTGCTGAAGTTTTATCAAGGATCATTAGTTCAGTTGCAATATTTTGCTGGTTTGAACTGGTTCGTATGATGACTGATGACCTATCGTTAAGTGGTTTGTGTACGTAATAAGCAAAAATCGGTGGATAGTGATAATTTAAGCGTAATTTCGGTGAAGAGAGCTGTATAAAGCTCATAAACCGATAATCATGCATATTAAACAGGTAATAATTTGCTGAAACTACTAATCAATGACAGTACAGATTAAACATCATGAAGTTTTTTAGTTTGTTAAATTGTTCACGTCTTGGATTGACCTGGTATTTTAGACTGTCAGTCTAAAAATATGTGCTCCAATGTTCTACATATATTTTTTGTACGATTTATTAGGTGATCATCCAAGGCTTCAAAAGTTACAGAGAGCAGACGGTTATTGAACCTTTTCATAAGGGTCATAATGTAGTGGGTAAGTTAAATTATAGCACAAAAGCTAATTTGAATCAATGTTGACTGTTTGATGTTGATTTTTATTCGTATTTTCAATAGTGGGACGAAACGGTTCGGGAAAGTCGAACTTCTTCTACGGTGAGTTTTGTAAATGTCAAACGTAAACGCTTATATGAGTGCTAAAAGTAAGGTCAATGGTATTAATTTATTAATTGTATTTTATTTAACACAGCAATTCAGTTCGTCTTGAGTGATGAGTTTTCGCATTTGAGACCAGAACAACGTCAGGCACTCCTTCACGAAGGAACTGGGCCAAGGGTTCTAACCGGATTCGTGGAAATAATTTTTGACAATGCGGACGGCAGGTTCCCTGTAAGTATGGATATGGATCGGATCGGTTAAAAACAGTGTTACAAGTGTGGATTACCTAGGGTTCATTGAAATTTTAAAATGTTTTTTTCACTCGTAGATTGATCGCGACGAAGTTTTTCTTCGGCGCGTTATTGGAGCAAAGAAGGATCAGTATTTTCTCAACAAAAAGATGGTTCCACGAAACGATGTCGTTAATTTACTGGAATCTGCTGGGTTTTCCAGGTCTAACCCATACTATATCGTGAAACAGGGAAAGGTTAGTTTAGTCGTCAACCAATAATATCCAATAAGTCCCGATTTCCTGTACATATACTAGCAATGATTTTGGATTTAATTTTCAGATCAACCAAATGGCAACTGCTCCCGATTCCCACAGATTAAAGTTGTTACGTGAGGTTGCTGGAACTAGGGTTTATGATGAAAGAAAAGAAGAATCAAAGTCCATTTTAAAAGAAACGGAAGGGAAAAAAGAGAAGATTGATGAATTTCTGAAAACGATTGAAGAGCGTCTCAAGACCCTCGAAGAAGAAAAGGAGGAGTTGAAAGAGTATCAAAAATGGGACAAGAAGCGAAGAGCATTGGAGTATACTATACATGATCGCGAACTTAATGACACCCGAAAGAAATTAGAAGAGCTCGAAGCAAGACGAAAAAGATCTGGCCAGGGGTCGGAGGCGTTAAGGTCAAAGCTACGCGAAGCAGAAAAGAATGCAAAGCAAGCTTCCAGAGAACTCAAAGAAATCAGACAAACTGTGAACCAAGCTAAAGAAGAGAAACAAGCCATTCAGCTGGAACTACAACAGTTGATGCAAGAAAAGGTAATTTGTGTACATTTTGTGTTATTGAACTTCAGTTATAGCGAGGAATATATGTTTTCACTAACGATATTTTTGTTATTCATAAACTATAGACGAAATTAGAAAACAGAGAACGAGATTTGGATGAAGAAATGTGTGGGGACAAAAATTCTAAGAAACGAGCAGAGCAAGAGTTAGATAAATTGAATGCCACGATTAAACAAAAGGAGGAGGAACTGAGACGAGTGAAACCCGAGTATGAAGAACTGAAGAAGAAGGAAGAAACAATTACTAAAGAGTACGTTAATGTTAATAAAGCTCTACGTTTGACGTTGCGCCTTCTTTTGTTTATAACACTCAGTTACTTTTAAACTGTTGTAATTTGTATTAAATTAACAGGTTGGCTTTGAAGGAACAAAAACGAAAGGAGCTATATGCAAAGCAAGGGCGAGGTTCACAGTTTACTACAAAGGATGAAAGAGATAAATGGATTACCGGGGAGTTAAAGTACGTACCTATTTATTACTTTATCTCTACATTTAAATAATTAAACAAACCAACAATTTGAAGTTAATATTAAAATATACCTATTCTTTTGTCAGAATGCTGAATAAACGCATCAAGGATAAAATTGAAGATATTGACAGACTGTCCAAAGAACTTGACAGCGATGCCAGGAAAAAGATTGAGCTGGAAGATGATGTGGAGGTACAATAAAGACGGGAGCAAACAAATAAATAGTATAAAAACAATGCTGATTGTTTCAAATGTATTGTTTGATTGATTACAGAGAATGTCTGGAGAAGTGGAAAGCTACAAGTCTAGCATTGATGAGTACAATAAGCGATATTACGAACTAAAGAAGCAAAGGGATCAGCATCATTCAGAGAGGAAGTAAGGGTTATAGATAACAGTACAATCTTTTTTAAACGTTGCGTACTATTTCTATCATTCTTAACTTGCACTTCTTTTTTGAATGAATAAATAGTGAGTTATGGAGAAAAGAAAGCAGCTTACAGCAAAGTCTTAGTTTGAAGAATGAAGAGATGAATAAATGCGAAGGCGAGTTCCGTTCCATGGCTGGACGTGAAATTTTTAACGGTCGTAACAGTGTACTTCAAGTTTTAGAGACCTTTAAAAATCGAAATGGCTATGATCACATTGTTCGAGGATATCATGGATTGGTTCTTGAAAATATACGTTGCGATGAAGGAACCGAAACTGCCGTTGAGGTTACAGCTGGAAAGAGGTAATGGAGTAGTCCATACATACATGGATAGTAAATACATCGTTCATCGATTAAATTCTTGCGACATTCAATGTGATAGTTTCGTTACTTGTAAAGTGCTATTAAACTAAATTAATTTACATTTAGGTTATACTATCATATTGTTGAAACTGATGAAATTGGATCTACCATTCTGAAAGAGTTCAATCGACAGAAACTTCCTGGAGAAGTTAACTTTATGCCGCTAAATCGGTTAATGGTATCCAACATTAACTATCCAAAAGATCCCGTAAGTACTATACCTTATGTTTAAGAAATTATTGCTGTATTCAATAGATTCCATAAAATACGGATAATTATTATTATTCTTGATTTAGAATGTGATTGAAATGGTCAGAGTGATCAAATACGAGGACAAGTATGATAAGTCTGTCAGACATATATTCGGAAAAACTTTAATTTGTCGAGAGTTGGAAGCTGCTGTGAAAACTGCAAAAACTCATAAATTTGATTGTGTGACCTTGGATGGAGATAAGGTTGCAAGCAAGGGTGTGTTGACTGGTAAGTAAAATCAAAATCTTTCCTCACAGAGTTAGATTTACTAACAGAAAGTATATATGATTTTATCAATGTTAATAATTAATGAACTGATTAAATATTTAGGTGGTTATTACAACACATCACGCTCCAGTTTAGAGATTCAGAAGCGTCGAGGTGCCGTTCAGACCGAGAAACGGAATTTGGAATCAGAAATGTCAGATCTAAAACGAGAGTTGTATGCCATCGAGGAGAAGATTAAGGAAATTGGAGCAGAGTTGCAAAAAAATGAAACTAAAAACAGCAAAATTAAGTACGTGGTATTTATATTTCACTCACATTAATTCCTTAGTACCCATGTAGCCACTCTACTTGCAACTTTAGTCTCTAAATATTTTGTTGCATTCTTATTCATAGGATACATTTGACAAAGTCAAAACTGACATTCGTTTGAGCAAGGAAAAAATCAGCTCCATTTACAGATCTCGTCAATCCAAAGAACGATCATTAAGTCAACTGAAGTCGAATCTGGAAGCTTTGCAATCCACCAAAGAAGGTTTTGAGGCAGAACTTCATCAAGAATTACTCTCAAGCCTTTCGGTTTCAGATCAGCGGGAAGTGGATGTGCTCACTGATCAAATTCGACAGCTAACGAAGGAGAATAAAGAAACCTTTACTCGGAGAATGCAGAAGGAGGCTGAGAAAAACAAACTCGAAAATACTTTAAATAATAATTTAATGAGGTTCGTATCACCTTTTGAAGTAAAATCAAGTTCATGTTTTCAGGCGTAGCCACAAATAGTATATCAAATAAAACTTGTCTTTCAGACGTCGAGATGAGTTGATTCAAGCATTACAAGAAATCTCAGTTGAAGACAGGAAGCGTGACTTGGAGAATTGCAAATCAGAATTGAAAAGTGTTGAGCAAAAGATCAAATCCTTGGACAAAACAATGTCGCAAGCAGAACGGAAACTTAGTGAATTCACGTCAAAGGTAAATATTCTCACACCTGCTGCTTCATATTGAATATCGTTTATGTGCAGTGCAGTTATACCTAATTTCGATTAGATATGTGTGATGATAATATCGGCTTTCCGCGAATTTTAGCTTAAATCAGCACAAGAACTCGTTGAGAGACACAAAGCGGAAGAGAGAGAGTGTCAGGAAAAACTTAATGAAGATTCTAAAGACTTGGAGAAACTGGCAACCAAGCAGAACACTCTGCAACAAAAAATCCAGGAATGTGTCAAGAAAATACGAGAATTAGGATCAATACCGTCAGAAGCGTTTGATAAATACCACAACATTGCAATGAAACAACTTTATAGTCAGCTGGAGAAAGCTAATCATCAATTAAAAGATTATGCACACGTCAACAAAAAAGCTCTAGATCAGTTTATGTCATTCTCTGAACAGAAAGAGAAGTTAGTTGCCCGAAAGGAAGAGTTAGATATTGGGTAAGCTATCGCAGTCACTCCACTCTGTATCATACTTTGTTACTTTTGGTTAATTAACTGTTTGTCTTGTGTTTAGCCACGATAAAATTAGGGAACTGATGGATTGTTTGGAACTTCGAAAAACAGAAGCCATTCTTTTTACATTCCGGCAAGTTTCAAAGTATTTTACTGAAGTGTTTGGAAGACTTGTTCCCAGTGGTCATGGTCAACTCGTTATGCAAACTGGAAACAAAGAAGAAACTGAACTTCCTTCGTCTCTTGAAGTATGCCACACGTGTTTTCAAGATTGAATCTTATTTTGTTCGTTTGTGATGATTACTAACTGAAAATTTGGATTTTATAGGGTGTAAACTCTGACAACTTCTCTGGAGTTGGCATACGAGTTAGTTTCAGTGGAAATGCTAGCGCTGAAATGAAGGAAATGAACCAGCTTTCAGGTGGTCAAAAGTCATTAGTGGCTTTGGCTTTAATTTTTGCGATCCAGAAATGTGACCCTGCTCCATTCTACCTTTTTGATGAAATCGATCAGGTACATACGCGGTGGCTAAAATCATTGTTGCAACTTTTTTTTTAGGGTAACTATTATATTTATTTAGCATTAAACCTATCTCTGATGTTTTACTAGGCGTTGGATGCACAGCACAGAAAGGCAGTGGCTGACATGATTCACGAGTTATCTAAAGATGCACAATTTATCACCACCACTTTCAGACCAGAACTGTTGGAGAAAGCACACAAATTTTATGGGGTTGTTTTCAGAAACAAGGTATGCTAAACTCATTTCTTTTAAACAAATATTTAACTACGCTCTCATTTCTTCGGAGATTTTTAACTGTTACTTTTCTTCTTTGTTTGTAGGTCTCTCACGTTGAATGCGTTAGTCGTGAAAAAGCATACGATTTTGTTGAGGATGACACGACTCATGCGTAACTTTGTTACTAACCCGTTTATGGAATATTGTATATATCATGTACTTTGGGAAGTTGTTCGATTTTTAATTGTTTTTATTACTGATTGACTGTGACAAGATATTTTTTACTTATAAGTACTTTGGCTGTGTAAATTCTTACTCGACAAGGGCGGATGACTGACATTTGGACATGATATCCGAAACAATTTCATTTCTTAACGTTGACTTTTAGTTGATTTTAATCTGTTCGATCATTTTATAACGATAACTTATTCTGTGAAATAAAACCATAAATTGGAAACCACATTTATTTTTGGAGTAATTGATATCGTTCACATAACACACATATCTTGATAAGTCCGACATTTTTCATCAGGCAGTGAAAATATCCTTCAGTGGGGCAACGCGATACCCGCAATCAGAGTTCATACTAGCTACCAACATATCTAGTGCCTGTGTGCAATGAATGTGTTGTACAAAACGTGCTTCTACGTTTTTGTTCGAAAATCAACAAATTTCATCAGCCGATCAAAACATTAATTTCGTGATAACCCAAACAAACTCAAGATTCACATTGACTGCTACCTTGTTTGCTTTCTCCGTATTTTGAAGTTGTTAATATTTAACTTTGACTTGCGCTTTGTGGAGCATTTCAATAATTTGTGTGGTTGTTGTCTGTTGGTGTCGTTAATCTTCCTTTAGTGGTGGTAGGAAACTTCCAAAGTTGAGCAATTTTGGAACCGTTCCTGCTTATTTTTAAAGCCGTCTTCCAGAGCTTGAATAGGAGGAGTTATCTATGACTTTAAAACAGGTACGAAGATTTTGTTTTAGCGCATTAAAATGTCAATTATTATTGTAAGTAATTAAACTAAGCTTGCATTCATGAAACAACGTCAAAAGTATTTCGAATATGTCGACGAACGATAGTCAATCGCTTGAAAGAGTTCACAAATGTAACTTTAAAGGGAAAGAACGGTTTACAGTCAATACTAGTGACGAGGTTGACATAATATAATATTAGTGAGTATGAAGCGTAAATTTGATTAGGGGGTTATTGATGGGAACTACTGTTCTGTTTAAAATTTTCAACAGAGTTGCCAAATAAAGCACCATGTCAGCGCACTCCGGGTCAATGGATGGGTATTTCCAGCTTGCTGTTACATTGTTCCACAATTATCGATGGGTTTATGATTTTAAGGCAACGAATATTTTATCCACCACTGTGTTAAGCAAAATTCCTCAAAGTTTTCAAAACTTTTTCCTAAATTTGCAAGATACTGATGAACAGTTTCATGAAATTTTGAACTTGCGGGAGCAGGTTATCGATAATGTTCGTAAAAGTTGAAAGATTCATGATTCATGTGTATGTGTGTACACATTTATAATTTTAGCACGTAGTCCTAACTGGCTTATCTATTTCGTAGAAAAACCTGTGGCCGGTAGAACTAAGAAATTTTGTAAAGGAATGTCGGGAACTTCAAGGATTATCAGAAGGCTTAAAAGATGCTTACACAAATGCTGTTCCAACTTATAACAGTGTGCCAGACATAGATAGCTTGAAGTTACCCAGAAAGTGGAATCGCAAGAAATATTTAGAAGTTGCATACATTGGGAATTTTGTGGGTCATTTATGTAGCCAGGAGGAATGTGACGCAGTTGTTGACATTGGATCGGGTTTAGTAAGAATTTCAGATCAATTTGTTACCTACAAGTCTCGAGTCTCTCCATCATTGGTGCAATATGATAAAAAAATGTTTTATGTTTAGGGATATCTAACTAGTCATCTGGCTTCTCACTTCAATTTGCAAGTTGTTGGAATAGAAAGTGAACCTTCTAGAGTATCAGCCGCTGAAACAGCGTGTCGTTCTAGTAATGGTAACGCCTCTTCTGTCGGCTCCCAAACTCACTGCTGTGTCCAAATTACTGAAAATATCTCACGTGAAATCGAGCCACATCTGAGGGGCTTTTCTAAAGTTTGCTTATCTGCGTTACATGCCTGTGGTGATCTAACGCCGTGGTCATTGAGGCATTTTGTGAGCACAGATTCGTGTAAATTACTTGCTGTTGTGCCATGTTGTTATCATAAAATGTCTGTAAATTCTCCCAGTTTTCCTATGAGTAGAAGCCTTACATTCACACTCTGTGCTTTTGAAGATAAGAGCTTTCTAATTAATCAATGGTTATGGAGATTAGCTAGCCAAAGAGCTGGGGAAAATTTCCTCAATGATATCAAACGAGAGACTGAAAATTTATTCTATAGAGCTGTTCTAGAGAAATTTTGTACAGAAGGTACGGAGTAATTACAGATACTATTTTCCGGAACACTATTATTTTCTTTGATTTATAAGATTGTTAATTTTTGGTTATATTATCTTGGATCGTTCATTTAGAAAGTTTTTGTCTGGTACGGAAGAAGCGAAACTTTACCAAATCAAATAATGGTTGTTCTTTCAACGAGTATGCACAAAGCACATTAGGACTCAATGGAGGGTTCTATCTTGTGAGAAACAATATAAAAATGGAGGAAGACATGTTAGGTGACGTTCTCTGTCAAATCAATAGGTTACATGATGAGGTAAATTAAATATACGAATCAACAACACGATTATCTGGTTTTTGTACAAATCAACCACTATAATAATTTTCATTGTGATTTACCTTGTGCATAGTTATACACGTGGAAGCGCGTTATAACTGGAATTCTAGCGTTACAAGGAGCTATTCAGATAATTGCAGAAGAGCTTATACTCTTGGATAGACTCAAATTCATGGAGGAATCAGGATTAATGAAATCGTGTGGTATTATTAGGGTTATTCCCGGAAGTGTTTCCCCTAGAGGCATGGTGCTTTATGGGCTCAAGAAATAATACAAAGTTCCATTTTACAATAATTAGTTTTTAAGATGCGCACAGATTAACAAGGTGAAATACTTATGTTGCTGATTAAGTTATGTTGATGATCAAGTTTCATTAATACTTAACATTGTACTCTGTTTTATTGATCTATATAGACTGAATGAACCCCGTCGGACGAAAACTTTTTGCCTTAGGTGTCATTTCACATAGTATTGTACAGAGGTACCTTTCAGCTAACGCACGTTTGAAAGAACTGCTGTTAAAAATGCCTAAGGAGACCGTTCACGTTCCAGTTTTGAAAGAGGGAAGGAAGGCGAAGAAAGAAACTTCTGGAAGGTATCCAGCTGGGATTATCAACTTGCAAGTTTTGGGAAGCGGTGCAAAAGGTGCTCCTCGCTCGTTATACGTTTTTACTGACCAGACAAGATACCTTTTTAACTGTGGTGAAGGAACACAACGATTAGCTCATGAACATAAAATGAAACTTGCCAAGTTGGAGCACATTTTTGTAACAAATAATTCGTGGGACAACACTGGAGGGCTGCCAGGCGTCGCTCTAACAATTCAAGACATTGGAGTTCCGGAAATCACTCTTCATGGACCACCAAGAGTGGTAAGGAAATGAATTATTTGTTTCTACTTTTAGTTGTAATCTTGAAAAGTTTTAAAATTTGTCTATTATAATTTGATGTCCACAGGAAAAACTTTTTGAAGGTACAAGAAGGTTTGTCGTTCTCAATAATTTAAAAATCAAAGTAGCCAACACGACTGGGACTGGCTTTGGAGACCATATTATGCAAGTGGATTATGTCAAATTGCACCCCTCACGCACTGAGGATAGCACGGAAAAGTCAAGTAGTAGTGAAGAAAGTCTTGTCGATGAAGACGAAACAGATTACTATCAACCTATCAAAGGCTGCAAACGACAACTCGAAATTACACAGGAAGATGGTACAATAAACAAAAAAACACGTGTAATGTTACCCTACTGCTACTTGTCATTAATTCGTGAAATAAGGTCAATTTTTGTTTGTAATTTTATAGTCGAACAGAAAAAGAGGACTAAAGTAGAGACAGAGGAGGCAAGTGATGGTGAAGATACAGATGTTGTATTGTGCTACGTGTGCCGACCACGAAAAAAAGAAGGCACTTTGCTTATCGATAAATGCGTGGAATTTGGAGTGCCTGCTGGTCCCCTTCTTGGGAAGTTAAAGTCTGGTCAAAATGTTACACTACCCAACGGAAATGTTGTAAAAGCCGATGATGTAAGAAGTCCGGATTGTCCAGGTCCCGTATTTATAGGTAAAGAAAGAATGGAATTGCCATTAAAACTATGTGGATGGCGGATAATGAGTGGCAATATTTCATTCGACATGTAATAAACTCAATTACTTATTGTAATTTCTGTGAATTTCAGTCGTGGATTGCCCGCATGAAAAATATTTGGATTCGTTCGTCCGTAATTCAGTTCTCAACCAATTTCATGATCCGGCAAAACCTGAAGATTTTCCACACATTGTAGTTCATTTCACACCTACAAATGTAATGTTAAATCCACAATACAAAGAGTGGATGGAGAAATTTCGCATTGCTACTAAGCATATGGTGATCAACGACTCTTGTATTGGAATGGGCAGTGAAGCTGTTCATCGTATTCAGGCGAAGCTTAACTTGTTAGATGCTGAAATGTTCCCGATCTTAAAAGAAGAAGGTGTTGAATCTTTCTATCCTGTATCAGAAGAAATGAGAAGCAGTGTTAATTTTCTAAGGAAGCCAGAAAGCATGAAAGATATTCAAGTTCCAGTTATAATGGGCACTACCTTGTTCAAGTACAGTTTACGACCAGCTCCCGAGGTGGATAGGTAAGTCGCCGACCTCTGTGTCATTGATATTCTTTCATACCGTAAATCTGGATATAGAAATGGCTAACTGACCTGTCAAATTGTTATTATTTACTATATTAGTGCATCGCCTTTCACAATCAACCCAGAAGAGAGTGTCAGAGAAGTGTTCGAGAATGAAGTTTTTGCCACAAAACTCGAAAGTTTGAAAACAAAGCTGAGTACATTGAAAGAAACTGGAACCGACATATTTCCTGAGTTTATATTTTTAGGAACGGGATCATGTATCCCAAATAAAACTCGCAATACCAGTGGTATTTTAGTCCATACTGAGTAAGTGAAGCACTGTCTTATATACATTATTAGTAAAATACATTAGTTGTTGTTATTTAGCAGGTTAATAATGATTTGGTTTTTAATTCGTATAATTTCAGTCCAGATAATTACATTCTGATGGACTGCGGAGAAGGAACTTATGGTCAGCTAGTGCGATTCTTCGGAATTAACAATGTGGATGAAATATTATCCAAGTTGAAGGCAGTATACATTTCGCATCTTCATGCAGATCACCATATCGGCCTTGTACAGATTATTCGGAAAAGGTTCGCTGCTTTAAAAAATATGGATCTGCCTCCTTCTCCTGTTTACTTGCTAGCTCCTCAGCAAATTCAGACATGGTTGCATCTCTACAACAAAAACTTTGAACGAATAAGAGGAGCTTATCACCTAATCCCAAATGCTATATTGCGCAAAAGTGGTGACACTCTGTCAGAGGAAAACATTCTGATAACGGAACTGAAACATATTCTTGGATTTGATGAGGTTCTAACAACGCTTGTTAGGCATTGCCCCAATGCCTTCGGAGTTGCGTTCAAGCATTCTTCTGGTTGGAAAATAACGTATTCGGGGGATACAATGCCATGTGATGCATTGGTAGAACTTGGAAAAGATTCTGACGTCTTGATACATGAAGCTACGATGGAGGATGACTTAAAGCAAGAAGCAAAAATAAAAATGCATTCAACAACATCAGAGGCTATTGAGATTGGAAACCAAATGGGTGCAAAGTTTATATTGCTTACTCACTTCAGTCAGCGGTATGCCAAGGTTCCAGTTATTAACGAAAATTTTAGTAGCAATGTGGGTATAGCGTTCGATAATATGAGAGTAAGAAAATGTGATTTACCAAAGATACCATACATGTATGATGCTTTGAAAGTCATGTTTACGGATGATGTTGACGAAATGGAACAAAAGACATTGAGGCGATTAAGGCGTAAAGAGTTTGAAGCTATGAATACAAAGCAAATGAGCCTAAAGAAAAGCACAAATGCGTAAACTTAACTTTGGCCCGTCTGTACGCGATTAATGTGATTATGAGCATATGGTATAATTATAGTTAAACGGTTGGTAATTTATTTTGTCGCTGTTATTCCAATCACTGATTTTTATAATACAATAAAATACTTACGTCAGTTTTCAGTATAACACTAAACATCTGTAGTAATTCTTTTGTCTTAAACTATTTTAATTGTCATGTAGAGAATATTAGCGTTGCACATCATTCCGACATTTGTTTTATCATTATATAGCTAACTATTCAAATCTAACATGCATCTAATAATACGCGTTGAAAGAAGTTCAAGGAGTCGACTACACATACCAGCTAATCGTTTAAAATTATGATACACGGATGGCCCGTGATAAAAGTCAGTAATGATATTATTTGTAACATTTGGCAACGACAAGCTCAAGAATTCTATAAGGTCTTAATATGGAGAGGATCAAAAAAATAAGCGCTGACATGTGATCAGAGATTAATAAATAGTAAGTTCTCCTTGTGCACCCTAACTTTTTAGGTCGCAGATTGTATAACCCAACAGTCATTTATGTTCTGACTGCTCAATACTTTCATCAACAACAGGTAGCGACGATGATTTTATAAAGGGTTTGATTGAACGGGGACTCAACCTGCAAAACTTATTGGAGGTGGAAGCAGAGGTCTCATTATTGTCTGGGAGCGGTTCACTAGAAGACGGTGTTGCGCTGTCTAATGATTTCGCCTGGTGTAGCTGGGAGTCTACAGAGCTGGATGCTTTCTCCGTTGAGACTTGTGCTGGAGTAATAGTAACGAAATGTTCTCCAAATGAATCATCCATAGACGGTGCTTTGCAGAATATAGATTTATTTGAAGAATTCGGCGGAACGTAATAATTTGAGCCTTGATCAAGGCTGAATTGCCTTCGGAGACCTCGAGAGGTTGGTCGA
Source organism: Orchesella cincta (assembly GCA_001718145.1). Taxonomy (NCBI): domain Eukaryota; kingdom Metazoa; phylum Arthropoda; class Collembola; order Entomobryomorpha; family Orchesellidae; genus Orchesella; species Orchesella cincta. The sequence continues at coordinate 143,282 of LJIJ01000247.1, read as the reverse complement.
CCATTAAGAAGTTGATGTGCAACCTGGATGGAAAGAAATTTACAAGTTGCACTAAAAGAGTTCATAGTACTTTAATATGTAGCACGAAGCGGATGTTCTTCACTTCGAATACTTAAAAATAAGGTGAAGAATTTACTTGTTCAGACGGAGAAAGGCATCGTATGGATTCCCCTTGAATTAACGCATAACTTGCTCCACCAGGCTTTCCCAAGGGATCTAGCCTGTGACTAGTAATTTCGTGAGAACTCGAACGCCTCTCTCTGAACAAGGCTCTTGTAACTTTTAACTGGTCGTCTTCACTGGGGTATTTGCCCGTTCTCCCGTATATAATAAGACGTTCGTCCAAACTGAAATTTTTAAGTAGGCGTTCTTTCTTACACAGATCACTGACATTAATTCGATAGTTTAAGAGGCAAGATTTTATTTTCTAAGCATGTTCAGTTCTCATTACGGATTACACTTTGAAACTTACCCATGACTTTCCCTGAAGGATACGGAAGCAGAAAATTAAATTAAACAATTATAGGATTCAAACGTGTTGTGAATGAAATTACAATTTAAAAGTCAGATAACTCATGAATTTGTGCATTACGTGGGATCTGGAGGAACCGGAAGCTCCTTGTCAAATCCTTCTTTCCCTGATAACCAGTATGTTGGCATCTTGCCTTTCCCTTTGAGGTCCGTAATGCCCCTATTTTTATTTATGAAATTATTTTATCAAATTGATTAAATTATAGGAGCAGTACTAAAACGACCGCTAACATGTCATGTCTATTCTCCAAAAGAAGCCAAGAATTAAAAAGTTTTGCACACCTGAATTCAATCTTATATCTTCCTATACTTTCCAACTTTACTCTCGTATCCTCTGAAATATGTATTCTCCAAGGTGCACCTACCAGAAAGAAAAAATAAATTTTATTAGAGCAACAAGAATTGCAACTGCGAAGTTTGTGCTTTGAATTTGTCATTCATGCATTTTCTTGCCTGTGGATTCCATTCTGGAAGCTGTATTACGGTGTCCCCAAACAGACAGTAGCGAGGCATCGTGAGACCAACAACCCCAGCACAGCAAGGACCTTAATAATATATAGTATAAAATATGAATATTGCAGTGAAGCCAGAATTCATACAGTAGTGTGATGAACCAAATATCGTTCATATTATGTAGTTGGAGTGAAAATAAGCTTTCAGAAACCTGTGTGAAGCCCATTCTCACACGTAATGCAGTGTACGGTAAATGTCGAATACGAAACTTTCCACTTTGGTAAAGTAGATCCAAAGCCATCGTTGCGATCTGGTCAGCGTGATCTTGGGTGCGGACTGGTGCCCCTCCAACACACATATATGCATCCCCAATGGTTTCAACCTATTTCAGAGACAGTTGAGACAGATAAAATACGGCATGAGGCTCACTGAGAGCACACTTGGAGATTGTAAAAGATAAAAAAGGTTCCTTGCGAGATGGTTTTATAATGCTCAAATTCGTTCTACTAAAGCGAGTAGTCTGAAACAAGGTGCTAACCTTGTATACATTGTAGTCGTTGATTGTTGCGTCAAAACATGTGTAAAGGTCGTTCAACAAGTCGACCACCTCGAATGGTGTTGAATATGCAGATATCGTAGTGAAACCAACAATGTCTGAAAAATATATGGTCACTTCTGAAAACTCTTCAGGGTCCACAGGAAGTCCAAGCTTCAATTTTTCCGCTACCATGCTGTGGATGAAAGTAAAAACACATAAATGGACTACAAATACATATATGATAATGAAGTCTTTGCATAGGTGATGTATATATGGCATGAAAAACGTCTATAAAAATAATGAGCATAATGATTTTTCATAATGAAAGAACAATTTTTGGTAATGTTCACATATTTTACATCTGCAAGTAAACGAGCATGAATGGGATTGCAAAAGTTCTTTTTTTTTACCTCGGCAGCATTCTGTTAAGCAACTGTTCTGTCTTTTTCTTTTCTAAATCGAGCTGCTCCGTTCGCTCTCGTATCAGTTCTTCAAGATTATTGCTGTATTTTTCCAGCATCTGAAACATGGTGTCCACAATGTTTGCTTTTCTGTGTATAATGTTCAAAAAAGAGAAAATGGTTATGGGCATTTAAAAAATCATGGGAAATGCTGATATAAGACTCCAGATTCAAATAACAACCAGACACTCTTTCGTATAAATTTCGAAGGAATGATTTTGTGATTTTCTGAGAATTGAATAAACCATATTGTTGTCAAATTGGACAATGTGGATAATGGAATTCATATTGTTTCACAAAGGCCACATGCCTTCAAGACTTTGCTAGCATTTTCATTCCAAAACTTGTTTTTCGTTTGTCTATCAAACCCTCGTTATTAGAGAGAGTGAGGACTGATCTGTGATGCCTTTTGGTCACGTCCACTTTCTCCTCTTTCATTTTCTCGCCTCTGTATCAATCAGTACAAATAAATGGGGTGGGGGCTACCTGTGAGACCCACAATGTGCCACAATTCAATTCTATTTCTCAACCCTTAAAATCCCCGAAGCTCACTGGATACTCAAAATCGAGTTGGCATTGCTGAATGCTGATGCAGGGCTTCTCACGTGGAAAGACAGAATTCAATTGCGGTGAAAGTTGTTAGTTCTTGATGGTTTTGTGGATAGGGCTTTCAATTCTATTCTATCCCGTTTCATGTCTCAAGGGCATAAAAACCACCAACAAAACTGTCAGTTCGATCTATTTCGAGGGATCACAAAAATGAGCATGAAAGCATATTGTGTGCATTACTTGAATGAAACACAACTTTGCCAAGTGTAGACAAATAAATGTCGGTAAAATAAACTATTGCATTAAAAAGCAAATACATAAGCGATGTTGCTGCTCAGTTGCTGAGTCATTTTGTGTTCCAGTCTACAACGGTGATTCCAAATATTCTGCTACGGAACAAAATAACCACATTCTAGAATGCTTCATATAACGAGTGCTTCACTTTTACATAGATCATAAAGAGAGGTAGGTAGAATGGAACACGGTATACAACTAGTCGTTGTTCAAAAGTGAAAAATCTCCACAAAAAATGAAATTCTCGTTGAGCTTGCAGGAAACAGTTTGGTTGTCTTATGCATTACACATGATTGTACTTTACATTACAATTTCCAATTACATTATACTATAGCCATTTGCCATTGAACCATGTTGATTCAATCGGAAGGTACACAGCAAAAACATACAATTTGGAAAGCTTATTGAATGGATATTGTGCCTATTAACTGCGAGGGTTAAACTCAGTGTCCGTAACAAACTTACTCTTGATATACTAGCACATATTTTTATAATTGAATGGAAGAAAATAGGAGTCAACTGGTGTATTTCTTATATATACAAATTCTTAAAAATACCAACCGGCCGTGATTCAAAGTCTTGAAGAGGTCATGGATAACGACGAAATCTGGTCGCATGTCAGGTAGTTCCGCCCAGCACTGGCGCATTATATTATGGCTTCGGGTTGAGCTAGATTTTTGCTCACGGAAGGTCGAATCAAAGGTGGAGGATGTTTCACTTTCTCTATTATTTCTGAGAAAATAAGAAAATGCACCCGTAATGGAATTAAATATTTTCATTTGCACAAAACTGCCATTCTTAGCATTCTTTGACATACATATACTACCAACCAAACCATAATGGTGTCATTTCGTTTCATATTAATATGTTCCTGTCATGTGGTCAGACTGTAATACTTAACATAGTAGTAGGCATTCACGACATACTCATGAACAATGCTTTCGTAACGCTTTCATTGCATTCTTAGCCCATTCCCTCTAATTGCCATATTTTACGTCTCAATGTAGGCACCGCAATATAAAGTGAAAGCAAACTGACACCAAAATAGCAAAAAGCAAGTATTTCGCGAATGCATACCGCAGGAATTTCAAGCATGATATATAATACCTTCAGGAGACAATGTGAGCATACAATAGGGTTCTCCACGGACCAAAACTTCTTGCATGATTATTGCAAAACTGTATACATCTCCAGCCTGCGTTCCATGACGTCGTAGGCTTTCATCTCTAAGCAGTTCCGGGGCAGTCCACAAGAGTTCTACCATTTGGTGTTGATATAATAAATGTGAAAAAGTTTGAATAATGGAAAGCAACATGCACACTGTCTCGTCTACTGTCTCTTGAAGACAAACTTGACAGAGAAAGAAGACCTGATTTCATCTAAACTGATTAGATATTGGTATAGCACTCAACGTACCTTTCGAACTTCTAGGGGGCAGCGTGAGACCTTGCGTATGATATATGGATAGAATTCCATAGTCGGTGATCTTCAGCACCCACCTCGCATCAATAACGCAGTTGTACGACGTGAGGAATCCATGAACTCTCACTAAACTTGAGTGGAGGTAGCGCATTCCCTGGAATATATATAAAAGTCCGTTAACACTAATGTTTTGTTGGTAACTAGTAACTAGCCTCGAGGCCATCCACAGACATAAACAATGTGACTACTTTGTTGATGAGTGCTAGTGCTACTTACTGTGGCTCTTATTGTTGATTACTTGAATTCTGTTTTTACAACAGTATACTGATTTTGAAAATGATTCTACCAGTATGGAAAAAACGACGGCATTTTTTCAAAGAGCGTTCAAAATTCAGTTAAACTTTGCAGATTTATAGCGAACGAGTTTATATTAGGTGCGATTTTTATGTATTAAACCGAATGAATGCAGTGAATAGGACGCTAAAACAAAAAGAATCAAAGACTACATATTATTATAGCTACGGCAGAAGCAACACAGGTGGGTAAAAGTTACGGTGATCTATAGACATAGTAAACTTTATGTGTTGATCTAAGTTTGCTTCGAGTCCCTGATATATAAAATATGGGCTATGGACAAAGTTTCGCAGAGCTCGTTTCGCAGAAGAAACTGCTTCTCATAATAAAGTACGTCTATTAAGTATCCTGAAAAGTGTTTTCGTTCCATTTACCGTTAATGGTCTCCCTTTCATGGTTTATCAAATCTTTTCCTTTTCAAGAATAATGAAAAACGAAAAGTTCTTACGTAGTAAAGAGTAGCTTAAAAGTTAGCTGAATAGAGAAGTGAAAGCAATCTTGAGCAAATAAATCTTATTGCGTTTGCAAATCTAGGTTAGTGAAATGAGGATTATTAATAAGCAAAATGTTGCTTTTAGGAACTTTTTATTTTTGTACACTTAATTTCAAGTGGCCATTTGACTTCTTCGTAAACCCATTTTTATACATTTTTTACAGACACATTACTGTTCAGAAATACTATTTCAAACTTTGATGCCTATTCCATATAGAGTAAATGTAAGTACTGCAATTGCTCACCCACATTTTTTGTAGTTCATAAATACAAATATATAGTAGGCGTGTGGATGGAGTGACCTGCTTTCACTCCATTTAATGATTCGAGGTTACTTTTTAACCTTGTTAATAGGATCAGGGATTCCAACTACAGGATGAAAAATGGGATATATTTTGCAGACTAATGAGTTTAAGTTTGGCATTTTGACATTTCACTTTGTAAGTTCGAATGTTCGCCAAAGGTTTTGGGAACAGTTCGAATTAATCCAACATGGTACAGTTGTGATAATGGAAGCTGTTTCAAAAGGAAAATGAAAGTTTACATACACTTTTATTTTGTCGACTTTTCCGAGAAACACTACTAGCTACGGTCATTGCTTCCTTGCATTGAAAATGACGATTGCCGAAATGTTAGTTTAAATTCGTTTACGTTAAGTTTCTCTACTTCAACGAGTAAGTAAGGTAGTAGCTATGAAAGAACGTAAATGGTTTCTAAAATAAAGCTGAGCTTGCAAATCTATAATGATTTCCCATACGACGATGGTAAATGGTAGGGTTTAGGTAGGTAATCCAGTTCATTCATTCTGTAGATAGGCATTAAATGGGCAATCATCAGCTTTCAATTGAAATAAAACGAATCAGTACCAACCATGTGAAGAAACGATGGAATAAGCACGATCGAAACAACATGCTCGCAAGAATTTTTAGCATACACTTCGAAGCACACATGTTCAACACGTTGCAATATCTACAAAATTCCCTGTATTCACCCACTGAGCTGAAATTACTTATTTGTCTAGCTTGGTAATAGAATTTTAGAAAGCAGTCCAACCGTGTAGGCACGTACATAAATGTGTGAGAAAATTCAGCCAGAGTCTACTCTCAAGTGGCAATACTTCCTTACCCGAACCAAATCCGTCAGTAAAGAAAGCTTAAAGGCCCAGTCAAGTTTGATATCTTGTTGCTTGATGATATCGTGCAGTGATCCACGACTGCAGTACTCCCAAACCAGTGCTGGTATTCCGTCTGTTAAGCATCCTATCAATGCATTAATGTTCTCGTGTCGAAGACCATGAATCTGAAAGAAATGCAAAGAGTTTTACGATTTTTTCTCGAGGAAAAAGGGGGTTTCCTCCACCTTCTTCCTAAGGTAAAACATGCAGACCACAAAATTCACAAAAGAAACTTTTGTCAGCCACATTAAATGAATATAAGTAGGAGTAACCACAGGTTTTTGGTATTAGAAAACTGAAACAAAATTAATAAAAGGAATGACTACATTGTAAACTATCCACTTTTATGGGTCTAATCATATTGTCCAACTTTTTAAACAAATACAATGCAGATAGTTGAGTTGAGTTAACGAACTATATATATCATATCGTAATATATTACCGTTTCAAGCACAGTCATGGCCTTCGCTTTTAGCTGAAACGAGTCGGAAGGTTCTGCCAATTTCCGTAGGTGAACTAAATCTCCCTGCAAGTCAGAAGAAAGACATCGTTTCACTACAATTTCCTTCTAATTAATGTACAAAGAAATATGGTTGAATCCTGGACCCCAGATTCACACTCAAAAGAAGTTGTATATATATCAGTCGACATCATCATCATTATTATTATTATTAGACCTTTCTCCCTCTTCCTTTCTAGATGTCAATGCAGAAAAGCGGAACACATGCAAAGTAAATTGCATCATTTCATTTCAAAGAACTTCCTGAATTTCATAAATAAGGGACGGGAATGCGACGTACATGCCAAGGAATCCTGATACTACTGATAACATCGCTGAGGGCACTCCATTCTCATTTTCATAAATTCCTTAAAAAGTTCCGTACGCTTATTTCGCGAATAGTTTTCACACAAAAGGTTCAACGAACAAATAAGGTGTATGACGATCTACAAGGGTTAAGAAAAGGCCTTGTATACTGCCGTGTATCATATCATGCTAGAACCTTGTAATGTTTTAAAGGGAATGGGATGATATAACAGGAGGATCTTCAAGGGAAAAACCGTCGTCGGCTCATGTCCTGTCTGAACTGAGATGATAGTGTGGTGCGGTGTCTTGTTGGTACTTTTCAAAGGACTTCATCATCATGGTCTTGCCAAGTGCTTTGAAGAAATTTTTTTTTCGTGTCTAACGATGTCTACCCACTCTACACTTTTCTGATGATAAAAGACGAAAGGCATTCTTATGTACTCCTTTATAAATTGAATTTTCTCGTAAGCCTTTCCCACAAAAACTAATAACGGATTCCGTTTTGCCATGAATTGAATACAGACAGTTGGTGGCGTTATCAAGGATCTGTAGACGCCCCAGATGGGTGCGCTTATTGAACTAACGGTTTTCAATTACTGCATTATTATCAGCTGTCTATCAAAGCAACTGTCGGCCCAACATATATACTTCTTTACGCCGCAGGGGGCAGTGAGAAGGACTTTCACCAAATGGAAAAAGAATTACATTTTTTGAAACTGGACTACGTACAGACGTATATATGTTCATAAACTGACCTTGTATCTTGCCTGATTTTCATTGAGAATGATAGAGTCGTTTTTCACGTTAGAAACGCTGAGATACTTCTTGAGTGGCCCGTGTCCGAATGAACCTTTGATGAGATCAGGCTTCTCGTTGGGGTGTTTCGAGCCCTTGATGGCTGTGGCTACTACATCCTCCGACTGAGATGGGGCAAGGCTCTACGCGTGAGTCACGAATCAAAAATGAATTTGAGATTTAGACCAAGACGGAAATTGATTATCTTCGCATCACATTTGAGTGTGGAGCTCTACACATTACGTTGCCACTCTGCAGCTCTGTAATTGCTTTTCCTTCAAGCTTGAGTGAAGCAGTAAACATAATTGTAGCAATTTCAATGTAATTACATTTTCAGCAACACTGATGGCATTGCGAGAATCGTTCATTTCTACCTATCCTTATAAATTCAAACAGAGACTGATATGACTCCTTACATGACATCCATTAGGGAGCATGGATTATGGATTACTAGGTAGTAAATAAAATTATCTGGGTAAAGTGGAGCATAGCCGTAAATAGATTTGCATCAACCAGCTACTCTTCACTTTGTTGAACTTTTTTAGTCTACGAATATAGTGCATGACTTATTGTAGAAAAACAACAAACAAATAACATGAAAAAATGTATTCCAATTCAAACTTTTTTTTATACATTCTACCCCGGATTAGCTAAACTTTGGTTTATTTCGGCATCCAAGCAGAATTGACTGACATTTTGATATGGGCTGCATGCGTAGAACTAAAATTGAACAAAGTTAATAAAAATTGTGTACTTCAGGGCACCAACCTTCATGTTGGTTTCGGTCCATATCGAGTTGGAACTGAAACAGATATCGTGCGAACTGAGAATGAGTTTGTACGGACCAAGATTACGATTTCTCCCAGAGATGTTCTTGTTACTGCTGCTTGAAGGAATGTACACCGGATTGTGAAGTCGCTCTCTATTTATCAAACGTAAAAACATCAAATAAATGGAAGTGGATTGGAATTCATTAACTGTTTTAAGCATAGCTATAAAACTATGAATACTAGTTATGAAATGTGTATAAACGCACCTTGCGTAGAGGGATGCCCCAATAATAACGACAACTACAATTGCTGTTACTATCATTGCTCCTATCAACTGTGTCCACGTCAGAATTGACTCCCGATTTTTATCTCCTTGTAACACAAAAAATATGCTAAATTAGGTTGTAGTACATTATTATTCTGAAGCTGGTTTGTAGCTAACTTCAAAATACTTTTCAGAAGCTATAGTGTTCCTTGAGTAGTTTTGGGGAAATGTAATCCAATTACAAATCCAAATACAACTCACTGCATTTGGGTTTGTAACAGCCAAAAAAAGCTAATCCTATGCAAGTTTACATGACTTTTGACATTATAGCACATTGTTCCAAAACCATTTATTAAGTGCAATCTTTTACTTTTGTTTTTGGCCCAATTCAACAACTTTTAACATGCTTTGAAAAAAGGCGAATGTGAAGAAAGTTTTCGATTTATATTTTTTAGTTAAAACTTGTGAATTACCATTGTCAGGAGATGTATAAACTTTTCTCCAAAAATAAAGTTTCAAAACATATTATCATCATTCGATACTACTCCATTGTGGACTACATCATATACTAGGTATGCATAACCTTGTTTAGATAATAAAACATTGCATTGAACAAGTCAGAAATAATGCTGAGATGTCAAATTACAAAAAAAAATAGAATTTCAGCAGACGAAATGGAGAAATGATGCTATCTCTATCTCGTGTGAGTTCAATTGAGCTGATATGTCGACGAGTTGATAATATTATTAGAACTAACATGAATTGTTATGTGAGTACATTCAAAACTTTTTTTATAACATCATGAAAAGTGAACAGTGTCATGAATTTTTAAAGAAAATGCGACAAAACTGAGACTAACCGGAATTTCCTGCGGAAATATCATGGGCTTGGTTACGATGATAAGGATTGTGATGTGGGAATGAAGGAGAAAGTCGACGTTGTTTCCCATCACCTGTGTAACTTGGCTCTTTATCCATATCAGCAAAACTGACTACTTGATGCCATCTGTATTCACAGAAAACATTTGTATTGCATATTAGATTACACATCCGGATTATTACCACCATTTGTCTAATCCAGTTGGACAAGTACGGCTGCATAATATGATATACAAACTCATAAACATGCAAATATATGCCATGCCAGAAAACATACAGATGAATAAAACAAAAACAGATGTAGGTTTTCACCTTCCTTTCTCGTACTGCAGCACTGTGAACTGGAATGATGTCATGTAGGGCTCCTCAAAGTCAAATGACTGACTATTTTCCAAGTCATCTTTAGTTGCACTGTCATCTAAAGGGTTATTGGTTGCATCCACATGAAGTTCTTTTGTGAGCTCATTTACACGATTGCCCTTTCGTAGGTATACCGCATCATCATCATCATCATTGAATTTCTCCAGCTCCAGTGCCTCCTTAACACTCTTGAGTATTAGTCTTGCTAACAGAGATTCCTATATTTATACCAGCCAATATGCATTTATTAGACATATAATATATTACATAATCATCATTTGAAAAATGACCTCGCAAACAAACTATTTATAACTACTGCACATTTCTAAATGCTTAAAGATGTCATAAGAATGTAGGTGAAGTTATGAATAAAATATTTGGGAAAAGGAGATAAGCCGTCAGAATAGATTTAGTACAACTTTTCACTCTCAACGCGGTAATTAGTAACGATCGCAAGGCAAGGAGAAACGACGTGTCTTGAATTTTCACCGCCAATAATGGTGGGTAAACAGGGTGATGCATAATATTATTCCATCTAGATTGTCTCTTATTAGACCTAATAAGTATCATTTTCCCTGGTAGTCGTTTTTAAGGAAAAAGAGAAAGTTTCTTATGGCCCAAGTATTTTCATGTCACGTTTCTGATTAAAAAGCTTTCTAATATTATATATTCAAGTGGAAGGTGAACAGGGAGAAAGTGGAGGAGAAAGTTGCAAGAGAAATTTAACAAAATGGCTCACGTTGATTTATGTAAATTGCTAAAATGAGGAAAGTAAATTAAAATCTACCATGATCTTATGTGATGACGGCTCCGTTCCATGATGGTAGAAATGAAACTCCTCGCTTCCAGAGAGATCCACGGGTACATTGAAGGGACGGAGGCGAGCTGTTAAAGCGAGAGTTGGCGTTTCCGGAGAGTACGCTTCTAATGGAAGCGGCCATTCAGGTAGAAACACTAACGGGATATCACCATGCAATGCTTTCTCAGCAGAATGACTACCACCACCAAACTTGTTGCCCCAATGATCAGTCTTTTTTGCAACGTTTTGCGTGTAGCCATACTCGTAAGAGGTACATAGAAATATACCTATAGATTACACAAAAAAGGCATGATGTGATATAAGTACATAACCATAGCTGTAGACTTTCACATCCATTCCCTTGTAAAGTTTCAGGTTAATGATATGACTTAAACACATCTGGATACTTACAAAGATAAACATATGAGAACGTGCCATTTGCACGAAGAGAAAGCTTATAAAGTCCTGTGAGTACAGGTTTACACTGAATAGGTGTGGTTCCTCGTAAAATTAAATTAGTGGACTGATTTTCTTTCTTTAACATTTAAGATATTGTGTAAGTATTCGGCTACCTAATTCCTTTCTTAAGCCGACGATCAAACGAGGAAATCCATAAAAATGCAGTGAATGGGTAAAAGACCGTCTAGGATTGTCATACAAAGTACAATCGCAGTAGACGGGGTGCTATATCATCGAATGGAGTATAATTGCGACTTTCACCTCGTTTTTCGACAGTCAACTGATCAAATCTTTTCTGATAATTTATGAGGTAATACCTTGTACTTTCTCCATCAATGGCGCGTATTGAGGAAGTGAAATGTCTTCAAACTTAGCAAGAATGAGTACTGAATGATTGTTTAGATGTCCGCTGGCATCCCTTTGCAATTGCGTTGCGATTTCATCACAAAATGGGCTTTTATCTAAGAAAATGGTGAAAGATAAAACATTTATCACTTTCCCCCGAGCTCAACTTACAGCTAGTTGTACTTATGTAGTGTTAATACGTAACAAATGGAACTCACCAGATTGATACTTTGTGAAAGCAAACTTGTGCCAACGGTAGTAATTAGCAAAATTATTTACAGCTAATATCACATCTGATATTGATGGCTTGATAGATATCACACCAGGAACCTAGCGTAAAATATTAACAGTTTTATTCATATTTAAACCGCATGATCAATTGCCATTTAGTTTATGAAAGCAGTAAGTAGCATTATTAAACCAGTGATGTGTCAAATATGCTTTTAATATTTTAAACTTTAATTAAATCCGTACGTAATTCAGGCATATTAATTTCGGAGACTCTATTCAAAGAGTTTATCACAATGACTAATGCTTTCACGCGAAATTCGGTATACCATTCCAATGAGACTGCATGGCATATAGAATAAATAAAACTATAGTAAATGTATTTTATTTCTGCTAGTACTACGTCATTCTATTCTCAGTGTAAAATCGAATTTAGCAAGTCTTCTTTCAAAGCAAGCGCTACAATTACAATTACAAACTCCGTCAGCGCATTTTTACTAAGCTTCTGTAAGTATGTCATGCTGAGAGAATTTCTTTTTCACTTTTGTGTTCTAGTCTTTAATTCCAAAAGACAAGGAAGGATAAAGAGATTAGATTTTTGCAGGCTTATACCCTACAGTCCTAGTTGACTGTCAGATATCGAGTAATTTTTAATGAGATTAAATAGCTGCATCTCATTGTCTTCCAACTCCAAAAAAGCGAACGTGGCAGCAGTAAAAAGGCTAAAAATGTTTGCTTTGTATAATGCACGATATTCATAGCAAAATTCACGCATTCCTAATGAATCTTCTTATGTAGCGAGTATTATATAAGTAGTAGAGGCATCCGGTGATAAATACATAATTTAAGCTACAACAATGCGAGCATACCCACTTGCATTTGTCCCAGATTTCTATTTACAGCCTTTTATTCTCATATAAAATTAGACAAACATGCATGTACTTAGATTAGGAAGAGTTTGCTCTCTATTGTTGAACCCAACTTTTTTATTAGCACTAACCTTGGTGCACGTCCATGAAAAGAATTGTCGTCCCTGGTTAAACCGGAAAGTAGCTGCTGTTGGGCAGAGATGAGGTTCTAACGAGGCAATAATCTGTCCTTTGGGATCCTCTTTCGCTAACGATATGAATTTTATGAGTCCGTTACTTCCATCACAGATTTCTGCCGAACAAATAAAGCGGATTTACAGCTCTTGAAAAATAGATTAACAAAACAAAATTGGATGAGAGCAAAGCTCTAAAAACATGTCTCCTTCAGTTCAATGAAAATTCTGCAAGTATTATAGACCATATGCCAGAGAGAGAGAGTGAGCATATGTGTAGAATACGTAATATGTAGAAACACATGAACTACGCCATTTGTTAGAAGCGTTGGCTATTTACGATTCGGTCTGCGTGCCACTCTTCCATGACGAATCGATGAAATTATGTGCCACGCCATACCACATTGTTAAGCAGTTGTTGACAACGGTGGTAATGATTTTATGTAAGCCCCAATGACAGTTTTGTTGTGTTTCATGTAAAAACATAATCACGAAATTTAACTTACTTTCAATCTTGAAAAAATGGTAAAAGCAAGCACAAAAGTTTGGAATATTGATCAAGGAGAAAGTAAAATAATAAGGCTAATATTCATTTGCTACTTCAAGGGAACAAAATTAGGTTTAGTATACATACGCTTTAAAAATTACAATCATACCAAGTTTTTTTGTAATATTTTTATATACTATTTATATGATAATTTTAAAATATACATAAAAAATAGATGAGACACTGCAGGAGAATACTAATCAGGAGGACGCAGTTTCATTTCCTTCACATCTAATCCACTCTTGTTCAAAAGCTATTTCATTTTGTGGTAAGTGGATGAATTTTGTAACAAGTTTTAGCTCGTCTGACAGTTAAATCACTTCAGTAAATCAGTGAACTCGAAAATTAATATATGGCACAGAGCTAGAAGGACCCTTTGTATTTTTAGAGTACATCTCTTGTTCCCCGTATTTGACATACAAACAATACTAAAACAATATCAAAGTTTCGGACCAGGTTTTCTCAGTAAGGATATCAAACCAATCCATCCGTCACGTCCATATGGCTTGGCATTCATGCGGAATTATTGTTGTGACAAGAAGAGTTTGGTAACACAACTTGAACTAGTCCTTGAGGGCTAAATGGGAAACTTTGTTTAAAACATATGAAATGAATATTTTAGCTTGTTTCTTGTTTTGAGACCGTGTTTATAACGTAATAAAAGAATATTGCATTTTATTATATTGTAATACTTGTATGCAAATAATATGCATGCAACTATCTATAGGCATATGTGTAATATTTCAGAATATCCTGAAGATGAAACTTGTGAAAAAGGATACTTTTGGTGGATGCATTAAGTCAGTGAGTATAATATTAACTATTCTTCAATTTCAGTTACTTTTCTGCACGCAAAGTGACAACAGTAGACTACAATACTTTCCTACAGAAGCCTAAGAAATGTTAAGCTTCAGCTTCTTTTGTAATGTGTTTCTGTGTTGACTTAAGTTGCACAGTTCCAGCGTATAGTCATTGACTAAAGATCCTTGCAAACTTTTGCTCAAGTCTCCCAAAAAGGGAAATGCTGGCAGTACCACATCCTTTTTATTATGAAGATGGGCTTGTAGTCTTCTACGTCTTCCTCCTTTCTTCCCTCCGCTTAGAGGAGACACATGATATATGGGGATTGCAAACAGGTTATTTCTGGCATAATGATAACAATGAATGCATAAGCAAAATCCACATAGAGTTTTGTTAGTAAAATTTATACCATGTTGAAAGAAAATAGAAAGTAAAAAAGGCAGTAATATTTATACAATATTCGCCTCGGCAAACAGGTCCTTTCCCCATCAACTCAATGTTACAGTTATAGTATTATTATGTTATGGCGTATAATTTTCCGCTGGTTTGGGATTCTAACGTAGAATTCAACTAATCTGATAGTATAATGAACATATAGCTTCAGGGAAGCCACCGTATAAAGCCAACTTTTAAACAACCTGAATTGGCCAGAATGTTTTGTTTTTAGGAATTTAAAAAGGCTGACTTTCACAACTCTAGACAAAAATGAATATCATTTCACGTTTTCTGGGATTTCAACACGAAGTATATACATCCCCTTGTGAAAGAAAGGCGTGGTGCAGTACACCAGCAACACTGTCTCAGAAATGGATTTAGTTTTTTCGCAAGCGGAAAGAAAAGAAAAGTTCGCCAAAGTCAACAAGGACTAAAATTCATTCAAATTTAATTCAGCCACTTGTATTGTTTTATCGTTAGTGCTTGGTGCTAACTAAGTACTCGGATGTATCTTCATTACCGAATTACTGAAAGAAGGGTGTTTTAATAACTCAAATAGGAACAGCGGGTTCTTGCCGTGTGTATCTCTTCAGGCCATGTCTGCTCATACAGTATGTGTCGTGTATTATGCAAATGCAACATTTCTGCTCATGTTTCCAAAATTGGAGGAGCCGAATTTCCCATGGATGCATTCAAAAGTGCTAATGGCAAGCGAGTTCCCACTGAACTATTCCACCACTAATAATAAATGCTGGCTTACCTAAGCTACTGCTAGGTTGATGTAGGGAAGTCATGAGCGTGTTATTATAGTTTTGTACGGCAGATTGTATGCATTTAACTAAATCTGAGGTGTAATTAATTACTGTGACACAAAAAAATTACATTGGAAAGTAGAATGGCTCTCAAAATACTTCCAGTTACTTACACAATGCAAGCTATCAGTTTCGTTCTACGAAACATTCAGTTAAATGTAAACAAACAGATATAATTGAGATGGAATTTGAAAATACGCATAAAACGTTTTTCAAGCCCGTTGGATCTGGAAAGTGTGGGTTTTTCTAAAAACACTTTCCTTTTTAATTTAGTGGGACAAATATTTCAAAAGAAAACACATAAACGTCAGAGAAAGAAGGGATTTTCTAATTGAGAAACTTACCTTCAGGTCCCAGAACAGTGAGAGCCAACTGTTCATCTCGGAGTCCCAGGTGGACCATGTCTCTGATCCAGGTAACATTTATTGGAGTTTCTGTTCCACCAGCACATATTTCGGGTATGATCACATTGAAATCCGAATTGGAGGAGTGGCACATTAGTGCTAATATAAGGAAAAATTGCACATGCCAGCGGAATTTGGGAGATTGTAGAAACACCCATGGGCTTTCCAATGACGAGTTTCGAGATGTGCGGCTATGTGTAACGGTAAGAAAAAATGGATTCATGTGTGAGTATCCCATGCTGATTCAAAGCTCCTGTTCCAGTTGAATATTAGACTGAGCAGCACGATATTATGCACATGGATCTGCTGGAGCTTTTTATCTCATCGTGCAGTGAAATGGCGTAGTAGACAGTGGGTTATGTGTATTTTTCATGAATCAGTCAATATCCTCAGGGTTGCCACAATAATTGATAGTGAATGAGGGTTCAATAACTGAGTTGGTAATCTTCATGCTTGAATATGGCGTATTAATGGTGAGCTGGGTTAGATGATGCAAAAGTGATTCTTTCCTCTCAATATTCTCAGCTCGTTCGTGGGTTTATACTGCAAATTGCTCATTTCCCAATCCTTGCAGATACCTGAAAGACTATGGAAAAATCAGTAGCACGTTAAATAATAGGTAAAAATCGTAGTTTTACTGCTCATAAAGCAATTTTATTTACATCAGTAGTTTCGAATATAAAGTGTGCAATTTGCATTTGTTTTGGAGCTGACGCATGCATGAACCACAGAGGATTTTGATTTTGAGACTGCGACAACTCCTTCCATATCATTAATCCTAGGTAAGAGCACAAGAGTATGTGCCATATATGTACCCAAACATTATCTACGCTAATCCATTTTGGTTACACGGCCTTGTCCTGACTTCCCAACAGTTCTTTAGTAAATATATATCGTAACGCGGATCGTAAAGGGTTTTTTAGGTACTTGAACGTAAAACGTTGGTTGCATGAGTGAGTGCTCTTTCACATTTTTCGAGACACACGAGTAGCCTATTGAATGAATCCAGCTGCAGCTGTATCATAAAATAAAAAAAAGATTTAATAGCAGCTTTGCCCTACGCTGCACCACCATTATTGTTCTAAGAGTGGAGAATATTGGATACACACTCTGTTCTTTGCAGTTGAACAATTTTACTAGCAGTTTCGTGCAGTCCCATAAGAGAAATTTTTTAATAATGTTATTACACACCCTCCTTACACATGTAGCAATTATAATCATCTAGTTTCTACACGTTTTATGGAATTCATAATGTATGGCTTTTCTCTTGCCATGGTGGTTTAGTTTAAGCAAGGTCAAGCAAGGAAAGGAGGTGAATGTGGCTTTCTTGAGAAAACAACCATTTTCGGAGGGTTTATACCGTGCACCTTTCATGGTCACGGAACACTAATTCCATTAACTGCAAAATATGTACCTAGTAACCTACTGCATGTACGCTGGTTTACTGCTTAGTTGAATGCATGAATTCCCATGATTAACCGAGATATTTTAGGATTTTGTGCAATCCATATCTACCCTCAAATGTCTTCGTATACCTGATAATATTCTCAATGCACTTTACATGAAGTAGGCGTGATTAGTTTCTAGTCTTCTTGAGCTTTTATGTCCAAAA
The DNA here is from genome assembly GCA_001718145.1 of Orchesella cincta. Taxonomy (NCBI): domain Eukaryota; kingdom Metazoa; phylum Arthropoda; class Collembola; order Entomobryomorpha; family Orchesellidae; genus Orchesella; species Orchesella cincta. Next base: position 125,656 of record LJIJ01000247.1, on the reverse strand, counting down.
TCTACCAAGATGTCTACGACAAAGTTATCCCGACTGATGGATATTCTCCTTTGACTGCTTGTAGTTTTAGCCTCGTTTACAATAATTAACCGATAAATACTAGGAATTGTTTTCAAATCTTTATTAGTTCCCAATAGCAGGAAAACTTTATGAGACAATAGGCTAAATATAGAAATTTTTATGAGTGGGGAGAGAATGAAAATTTATGGCTGCATTTTATGTAAGTCGATTGAATCTTGCGCTGTGTTGTTTCAATTAAGAAAGGCAACGAATGGATCATCCCTCGACGCTGAATTCTTAATGGGAAATTTTCATTAAGGTTAGTGCTAAAACCCCATACGAGACGCCTGATTATTATTCATTGCCCAGTAAATGCAAAGATAAAACTTTTTCCGCCAACTTTCTACGAGCATAGTCATTTTGATAATTCCTGTGTCTTTTTGCCATCAGGAGGCAGGTAGCAGACATCTTAATAACCTCTTCATCTTGACATGTGGATAGGTTGCCACTTCCCTTTCAACTTTGATAATGCATAAAAGTTTTACACGGTTACATCACAAATTCTCCTATCGGCACTTTTCGAGAGAAATAATGTCTCGTCTAGAGGCTATCGCCCACCATGTCAAAACCTTTCTGGTTTTATCAGTGAACAGGACCCTTTCAACGAATGTGATTAGGTCTAATGACCACAAAAACATTGCTTTCTCCTAAATTTTGAATATTTTTACCGGTTACTGCCTGAAATGTTGAGACTTTGGACTCATGTAGTTACAATTACAATGTACTTAAGTGTTGATGAACAAACAAACAAATATTACGACTGACATTTAGATGTTGATGCTTCATTTGTTAGCCTCACAATCATATATAACACTACATGCGTGAGTGACACAAATGGTTTTAATGAAACTGCCATTGCTCAAAAATTCATGTTACAAAAGCATTCACCAGAATAAACCACACTTTCATAAACCTCGGACAGAAGCATGCCTTTGTTCGTATATTTGCATCAATTTTGCTACACCAAAACATTAGCTTTTAAGTTTACGGATATTGCAAGGTATAACATTATATAATTCTGAAATGTGGATATGTACTGTATGCTGGAATTCATAAATAAAAATGGAATGAAACTACTGTCAGAGAAAATAAACATATTGGGAAAAGTTGGACAAATTAAAACTCTGAGTGAGTAAGGTAAGTGAAAGTAGAGTAACGATTACGATAAAGGATAGAGTATATAAAATATTTTATGGTTTCACTCTCCACTGAGTTTTATTATAGGGTATCTTGAGACAACAGTTTTTAATCGATGGAATACCTCGTGTAAGATAGCTCTTATTCACTGTTTAAAACTAGCATTAGTTGATTCTAAACGGAATTCTTCGCTGAAACACGTACCGTATCAATGCTTAACCAGCATAGTTGATTGAAAGGCTTGAAAGGTTATTATTATCACAGGAGTTATATATGGTCATTCCTCATTTACAATACATCAAATCTGCAAATACGTTCGTTTCTGCTCCTGCTAACGATGTTCCATATGCAAGGACAGTGCTCAATGGAAATGCTTCTATTGACTATATGTGAATTAAATGTCGATACACAAGCGTTTAAAGTCCGTAAACGTGTTACTTGTTGGCTATAAAGGGGGAAAACAACAGTTACAGAATCGTGATCGTCATCTCTCAAAGGCAGTATTGAAAAAGCCAAACGAGCGACAAAGAAGTTGAACATTCAATATTTAGGAAACACAATCCGTTTTATAGCTCCTTTCTCTTTACACAGGCTATTTCTATCTCTATTTTCGCATCGTTTTTCAGGTCGAGACATTGGACCTCAACGTCTGAATAAAACGATACCACTGCTTCTGATGATGATGATGATGGCGATATGTAAGAGAAAGGAAACGCTTTTGAGCGTTGGTGTGTTTGTCTTTTTCTCTACCAGAATAATTGTTACCTGACACCAGGCCCTGAAACATACAAGTACATGCATTTCCACTTTTCCAGCGATTGCGACTTAGGCGTTTAGCCCATCTTTCTACTACATTTTGCTTTCTCCAAAAGGAAAGCAGTTTGGTTCGATCTCACATCCACTTTGTTTTCAGATGTAGATGTAAATCTTGGATAAGTACTGTTTGCCATCCTATGAGTTTAAATATTGAATGTATAATCTATAGTTGGATGGGGCTGCTTGACATTTTCCAGCAAGTGGAATAGCGAATATACAGCCTTCACGTGACTCATGTATTATTTTCTATCAGCTAAAAGTTAATACCATTTCTAGTCAAAAGAAACCACCCATCCAATGCCCAAACCAGATCCGTTTTTTACGAATGTGAATTCGTAAAAACAGAGGGAGCATTGGAATGGAAAGAAATCAGAAGCAGACGGTGTGTGAGGAAAATGACGTTGGTGTTAAAAATATAATGCACTGGATAAAAGTAAGGAGGAAAGTTTTACTTGTAGAAACGCAGACTTGCGGTAAATTGTTTCATGCAACGATAACAAAAGATGGGTTGGTTCGTTTTCATTACAAAGACGGAAAATCTTTCACATTTTCTTATGGACTCGTCATGCTATGCGCTCCACTGTCATCTGTAGAGCTCGGAGGCGTTGGGATGCGATGCAGAATTCTGTACAGATAGACTTCCTCCAGAAGAACATTTTTTCATTGACGATGACTTTTTGCTCAGAGAGAATGAATGTATTCATCATTGTATGAGACTCATCTATTTGATAAGATATTGTGGAAAAAGTTGGAATGTAATATGAGTTTACGACGGTAGCACGAGTGCTGCACAAATTTCGCAAAAAAATGAAGAAAGTCTCCGTGCGACAAACTACGTCGTCGGATATTATACACCTACAATACATTTTTAGTGAAGGGGATGAAGATAGTGATGTCACTTTCTGGGATAGCATGAAAAAATTAATATATTCTGATTCCAACTTCTGTTTGACATACAGAATAATATTCTTTTGAGTGTTATGCTGATTCTGAAATGCCCATAACTTTGGATCTATCTGGGTCAATGCAACGATGATCACGACGAAGGATTATTCTCTTCATATACTCATATTATATGTTCAATTGAAAAGAAAACATGGAATTCGGAAAGAGACTGAAGGAAAAGGAAGAAATATTCGACATCAAAGATTGATATGCTAGCTGTTTACGTTGGCAGACGTGTAGGGCTCAAGAGCTTTTAGTATGTAAATTAATCTTTTTGGAATAAAGTCCTGGTCCTTAGAATAACACCTTCCGGGCAAAATTAAAACTATAAACACATAATTCCTATGAAAATAGTTCAACCTTATCATATCAGAGCTGGAATAATAGTTACAAGGTTGAATAATAAAAATATACACAAAAATGTCATTTAAAATTGATGAAACTGCGTGCTCATCCACACACACTCCTGTTTGACTGCACAGAGTGCACAAAGTGCACAACCATCTCAAACAAAGGGGCATAAATCCGCTTTAAGCAATCACCCCTAAAAATAAGTTGTGAAATTTGTAGCATTTCGCTATATATTTAATTGCGCAAAAGAACAAAACAGGGACCTTTTTCAACTCAAGAACAACAGAAGTAAACGCTGCTGCCTTTACAAAACACTCGAAAAATTTGCCCTTGTGTTAAACATCTATTACGAAGAATGCGCCTGAGCTTGGTTTAGCTGAAGAGTTGTAGCAACACACTTTCATCACTGTGGGAGAGTTGAGGAAAAGGCATGCAGTATTTATTTGCCTTGAGCCAAATGCTTTTTAGAGTATTTCTGGTGAGCACTTCCTTGTTGATCTAAGTCTTTCTCCGGTGTTTTTTTTAAATCCCTGCTTCCTCAAGAAACAAACCTAACATGGCCCATCGGGACGCAACAAAACATTAATGAATCCTTGCTCTGTTTTACAACACTCGAATCGGTAAATATTGTGCCCTTGTTGGTATCTACTCTGCTGTATTATTGCTTATATTAACTGTCAAGTAAATCAGTCCTATATAACTGTGGTTCAAGTAAACTTTTTTCTACGTTTGCTAGCCTTCATTCTGAAGCAAGTAACCCAGAAATTTTTTATTTCACAACCGGAACTCTACATGATTCAATGACAAATGCACCGTTTAGAAAGTTTAGATTTTTGTAGTAAATTGGATTACCTTCAGCTTTCCTGTCCTCGCCAATTTGCATTATGGTAAAATGACGTTGAGAACGCTTTTTTATATTCTTGTTCCAGTTTGTCGATAAGGTTGGTTGGTAATGTAATAAATATGTCGTGCACAGGATTTGAACTCGCTTAGTTAACCTTGCCCCAAGTTATTTCAGTTTAACTCGAGCAAATAGTGCAAAAATGGGTACGAAAAAATGATTGCTAAATATTTAGCAGATTTGGAATCTGAGGCAACACCAAGAAAAACAGGAAACCTAATCGCATTTTAGGTAGGTACATTATAAATATTTTATAAACACGGTTGATTATTGGTGTTTCTTGGTTTAGCGTTTTCTTTGATATCACTTTTCAGTTATTTCTTCACCGCCACCCTGACAAAACAACAGCTTTCTTTGTCATGTTTTTCTTGCGTTGCAAGTTTCACTTCACAAAGAGAATAGCAAACACCCACAGTAAAAATGTTTCGTCTTTTGTACGTATTTCATGTATATGTCTATAAGAAGCTGTATGTCTGTATTAAACGTTTTTGACTTTCTTTTTTGTCGGGGCTCTTCAATACTTTTTGTATAATGCGTGATTCTTGAAAGTAGTAAAAACCTGAACGAAAGCGGACACAATAAGTCGAATAAAGGTCCTTTTTACAAGTTGCTTTAGTATTCCAGTGAGTAAAGTTATGTGGAGTTTTTTGTGTGACAGCTTGTTGGCGTGGTTTGTTCCTTTCACTGCTATAAGAAGGGTAACTACTTGCTGCTGCTAGCAGGAGTTCTTCTGACAGACTGGGGCTTTATGCGAGCTTGTAATCTCGTTAAGTGAAAGGTAACAGTAGTGGTAGTCGTGGTGGTAGCAGAAGAGGAGAGCTTGAAGTAGTGGATGGATTGGGCTTTTGGAGTTACATATTATTGCCATACCATATTTTGCTCACTCACTGGGTGAAGAGAACCAGAGAAAGTAGCACCAACGAAGAAAAACCTTTTCACAAACAAAACCATGTATATGCAATGCAAGCACAATGCCCGTTACCTATTGTAGGTGTAATCACAAAAGGTTTATAAAAAAATGCTTATTTTGTGTGTCTGCTCAATGCATTATAGCGGAGTATATGAAAGCCTTTTTCATTTCAAATGTGTCAGTTTGGTGCGTGTAAGAACGATATGCATATAAAAATATGTAATCAAACCTTACGTGTTCTTTATAAAATTGTGTGGTAGAAGTATATACATTATGCTATTTATACCTGGGTACATACATCCGTCCGTTTTATTCGGAGCAGCAAGGTGTGTAGCTTGCTTGTAGTTACATACACGTCATGGAAAATGGTGTACTATACAACCTCGTTCAATTTGCCGTATTTTCAATTCATGCCTTTTCCTACTCACCTCTTTGGGAAAGGACCGGTTGAACATGAGGAAAGCAAATATTATGGGCTTCTACTTGTACCTAGCTCATGATCAGAATTCACTGCCCTTTCTATAATCCAATATATGAGGAGCGGCTAAAACTGCACTCGGCATTAAAGAAAGCAAAAGTAAAACAGTAAGTAAAAGTTGCTACCAAACTTTTTCCCTCTTTTCTACTTTAATATACTCGGAGTTTAATGGGCATATCTATTCCATTTTCTTATCTTGTTCCTAGTACCTTCCACTTCGATTGGGAATGGGTTGATATGACCAGTGAAACGGATGTATTTCAAGGCATTATATAGTAGAACGCAATGATACAACAACTTCAACGTCATGAACAGCAGCAGTTTCATCATGGGCCACAAGGATTAGTCCACACGCTGTCGAAATGAAAACTGAGACTTGTAGAGAACTTGCACTTGTCGTATTATTACGAATTTCAACGTAACTGAATTCTCAATTCCTTAAGCATTTCTTCAGGAATGGGCATAAATGCCAGTGCTTTGTTTGAGTTCTTATGGGATGGAGAAAGCGAGTCTCAACTTTCCCTACTTGATTTGACATTCAGCATAGTCATTTATTTAGCGATAGAAGGTAACTGGTATTCTTGTGTAAGCTACCTTGGCGTTTCAGCACGAGATATTTCGTATAGGATCAATATGCTGTAAAGGGAGATACAGATGTGCTTAAAGTTCTTAAGAAAGTTTTGTCTCCAAGTTTCTACCATAGTTTCTTGTAATTCGCCTGTTATGATGTTTCTCGGCTGAAGCTTTTCGTATGAACATCTTTTGGGGTTCGGAAGATTGCCAGTTTACACTAATGCTGTAGATTTTTATGATGGGTAGATAGTTTTTGTCAAGTTGCAGCAACGACATTGGGATACAGACAAAACTGCAATTAAATTTTTGTGTTACAAAATCATACTAGTCTTCCACATGACAATTTACCTCATTTTTGCATTCAATAGTGAATTCATGCATGACAATGACAATTTTTCTAGTGTTACAAAGTGGAAGTATATACATGGACTAATTGATTTGCTTTCCACTGATTAAACAGACTTTGTTTATCCAGCAAATGTATAAATCCTAGGTCAAGGCAGAATAATAATGTGCAGTGCAAACAACTTTTTTGCATGAAGGAATCCACCCGTTGGTAAAATACATTTCTAGGAGTACAGAGCAGCAATTGTTTCAGTGGCAATGATAGAGAAGCCATGAAACTACTCCCACTAGAGTTTTGTTAGTAATTCAGTGCGTGTGCCGTTTCAACCATGCCTTCATCACAGTTTACTTTCCCTTGAAGATGCTTTCATATAATATCCTGTTTTATGTAGGAAAATAGTAGTTTAGAAGATGTGAATATGTGGTCCATTAACCTCAAAACGTTTGTGGATTTAAATCATTATCTTCTAGTCACCAAGTTGCAATACCTTTCCACTTGTCTTTCTTTTCCACTTGAGGAAGCAGACGGATATAGAGACACTACTGAAGTAGTCCTTGTCTTCAATAGTCTACAGTTTAGAGCGCAAAGAAAAACCAAATTTACATCTGAAAGTCTCAAGTCAACCCAACATCAATATCTTCCTACCTCATAATCACCAAATAACCACAGTTGAATACATTATCGATCAAGTGTTAGGTAGTATATAATAGTAAATATATACGTTTGTGGATCTCTCAGTTCCAGCAGTCACCCTTCTCCTGCAAATCTGCTATGGTAGTGCGTGGGTGAAACGCAGCAAGTGCTTTAGTGGCTATTCCTCGCCAACTTGATATGCTACTCTGATCGTTATTGAGCTCTTAATTAAATTCAATTCCAAGTCTCCAAGTCTGTCATCAATAAGTACAGAGGTGAAGTCACAAGAAACCCATTAATTCATCGCACAACACTAACGAAGTGGTAGTGCAGCAAAGGAGATTACCTGTTTTTGCAATTCCTTTCACATTGACAGTGATGGCGCATCACCAACTATTAAGTGTAATCGTATACTTTCATTCAAAAAACGGGGCAACCCCAACACGATTCTCATGTCTGTGAGCAAAAATACTGCAAATGTTAGGTAATACGTATAGTTTAATCATGGGTGATGGTTTCAGGTGCACTTTTTGATGCAGCTCTCAGCAGAGGAGGAACTCTCTCATAAGTGGTGAGTTGTTGCAAGAAGTAGAGAGCAAGATGAATTATGCATTTGAATGTAAAAGCACAAGCGGTTTGATAAACAATTGTGCTATTCCTAACGATGACTAAATGTATTCACTTTCCCCCATGAAAATGTATTATATAAACGTATTCTAGACACCACCGGATATTGATATCACGTTTCGTTGGATCGAGCGATGCCTTTTCTCTGCCCTTCTGCCATTTCTCCAACTTTTTTATGGCAAAAATGGCTTCCCCGTTTTTATGCAAGAACGAATGGACATGTTGGACTTGGTCGATAGTACGTGTTTCTGTTTGTAAGGCTAGTTATCATGAAGGAAAGGCATTGCTAATGACACAAACAATATTGACCCAAATTCTAAACTGTGTTGTTTGTTTCCATTTTCTCGAGAAAATGAAGTGCAACTCGATATGTTTTCGGTTCGAGCGGATGAATAGATAAGGCGCATTTAGCATTCTGCATTTTCCTTCGAGATCTACTTCACAATTAGTGATTTGAATAACATTTTGTGAAGTCTATAAAAACTCGGCAGAAAGAGAGAAAATATAGAGAAACCCCGAAAACGTACAATATATTAGCCATGGTTGAAGGTGAATAATACTGTTCAACGGATTCCATGAAGTCAAATAGTTCCAATAGTTTCAAGAATAATATTATTCATTTGAAGAAACTTAATCAGCAACAAAATTCGTCAATGCCATCTAAAGATAACTTTTTCATGCCATGATTACTTTCATATCATTACTCTGAAACGCGGTGCCGTTTTATATTTGGACATGAAGAAGATACACTAAAGAATAATAATATTCGTTATTGTTAAAACAAACAAGATTTAAAAGGATATTTTTTAAATACTCTCATCATTTTAATCCTTATAATACTTTTAAATATCTATTAAGCTGCACTTCCACTTCATTTAACAGAGAAAGATGGCAAGAATGCCATACCATGTACTTATTCGACTAGGATACTGAATTTTTAATCGTTATATCGATCCAGGTTCCTCTCTTATTTCTCTCCAGTTTATTTCTAATAGCAAGCCTATTTCCTTCAACACATTAGGAAGAGCCAGAAGTAATTTCTCTTTATTCATTGCATATCACTTGATGGTATTCATAAACAGAAGGTGTAGAAACTGAGAAGTCGGCTATTGGAGAAAAGCATAATATTCAACTTGGGAAGAAAAATGGTGACATGTTAATTAATTCTACAGTCCCTGAAAATCTGTCAAGGGTGCTTAAAAGCTGTTATAAAAGAACCTTCCGACAGACTTCATGAAACAAGACTCAGACAGAAAGAATGTTACCTCTTCCGCCTCCATTTTGCATGGCAGAAAATGGAGCAGTCTGATATAAAAATACCCATCTACTAATAAAACGTTCAGAACGGTAATTTTTCAGAGCATAGAAATCCTTAAACCAAGGGCAACAGGGAAAAACCCTGCACTATATTCAACAAATCAACATTGTATGATTATTTAATTGGTATCAATTATACAGAATACATGAAGTGAAAACATGAGCAAAGGCACAAGTTCCACTGCAAATTATGGATGAAAGGATATATAGCATTTTTTACATTGCATTTTTCAAAAATAGTGAGCAATAAAAGCATTAATCACACAGAGGGCCATGTTCAGACGCTAAATTTGGGGAAAAGAATGTCTTTAATACATTATAAATGTGGGGCCTTGTGCTATAAAGACTGTCTTCTTGATCTCCATTACTATTACAGCAAGCTATACATACAAAGTTCCATTTCTTGCAGTCAGAGTGTTCTTGAAGTTGAAACTTGACTATGCAACTACAAGTTGAATACTGGGATTGAAAACCCTAGTTATGAAGCTCTTTTGGAATCTATTGTTTCCGCTACGTGGTCTGTACGAGCATCTGAATGTAAATCCCCCCGATTTGAACTAATAAAGCCTATGTTGTTTTATATCAATCTAGAACAAACATTCTGAAACATGCTTTTTCTGCAAGTAACGTAACCCAACATTTTACTAGACGTGTCTCGCTTTACCCTACTGGAACTGTTTTGCTGTAATATAAAAGCAAATTCTAAGTCCCCATTCTTGTAGTATTTACAGATACATCAGTGCACACAAATACCATGTTTGCATTTGCCCGAACTGAATATGCATGTCAGTTTTTGTACTGGCAAAACCAAATTGCTGAATGAGGTGATTTGAGGTACGACATACCGTTTCCTGTTTCCTGAATCACAGCACACACGGTATGTACACAAGTGAAGCCAGATGTTCGGCTTAGGCAGGGTGTTTTCCTTTGAATCTATAAAGCTAACATGAATACGATACTCCCTCAAATATTTGAAAATATTGATGGTGAATGAACTGGAGAAATTGGATGATAATATAAGCTGCAATTTTCCGGTTTCCCGAAGCACAACTCTTTTCAAGAATACTTTTCCATTTTCCATTACTTGCTCACTCACGCTCCAAAGGAATATTTATGTTGGATGCATAAACATTACTTCACACGGTCACAAGCAACAAGCTCGTAGATTCTAAAGTAGTTGTGGGGAGGAATGTTTCTATTCCACTTTTTGCAAGTTCACATCCTCCTCGCGAATGATTTAAGTGACTATGGTACGTCCTCCCATGTAATACAAAGCACATCCCATTTCTAAAGCACGGACGTTTTGCATAGAAGCTAGTTTTTCAGCTGAAATTAGAAGAATGGACTGGATATAAAACTTTCACCATTACAATTTTCTTCCATAGCAAGTAAGATTGTTTTTTCTCTTTTTCTTAAGAAAAGTAAGAAATTCTGTTTTTTACAAGATGAATACTGCTTACGCTCGCAGCTTTTATGAGTCACAACTGCATAATGCCCACTAAATTGAGAAGCCTACGCATAGCAGCATAATGCAAATTCTCCAGAAATAATAAGAATGTTAAAAAGGTAGCGACATCGACGTTATTAATGCAAAAAAAACTCGAATACCTGCATGCACTGCAAGCATGCTACTGGCGAAGCTTGGATTTACCTGCACGCGTGTTTTAATACATTTTCAGTATTATAACCGTCGCTAACTGTAAAATATATAGACTAAAAATAGTCATAGATTTGAAACATGTTGTTTCCTCCGGTACTCCGTCTGGATTCGCTCCAAGGCATATATTCCATACAATATGAAAGAGCTTACGCGTTTGAGTGTGAAATCTTTTGTCAATTGAGTCTACCCAGCACCATCAAGTGTTTGAAGTACTTTTGACTTGAAAACTTCTTCAAGAAATCTGCATCATTTCATTTTTCAATAGAGATAGTTATTTAAGATTCGTCTTTATTAAATTGAATTTTACATTATGAAACGTCTCTTTGATACTTTCCCAATGTGAATGTGAACAAGAAGGCAAACTTTCAATTTTTCTTTAATAATTTCTAAACACAAATTGAAACATCAATACAAGTTCATTTTGCAAATGCATTACTAAAAATTGATTTGACTACATGTCATTATTTTATATAAAACTATATGCGACTTTTTTCTATTATTTCATGCGATTATTTTTGATACTTCATTGCCAAGTATTTTGCTCCAATCGATATAACATGTCAGTATTTTAATGGTTATTAGAATTCAAGATAGAGAATTGTATACAAACTCCATGTTTGACAAGACTGAACATTGTACCAGCTAGGGAATCGTCGTACAAGTCTTCTGTTAAAAATGGTTTCCAAAATTTTGAAATCTCACGTACGATAAACAATCTGTCATGTCATGTGAAAGTCACTACAGGTAAATGCGTTATTGCCATTTTAAACGAAGATTTATGGGCATCATTTTATTGGAGAACATGCGATCCTTGATTTACTCAGGTAAGCAGTGTTCGTTGCGGTGTTGGCTGTTATAATTCCGCATCGACATCATCATATATCCAACCTCTTTTGCTTACCTCGTGTTTTTATAGATAATATAGCGTACTTCCAAGTTAATAGGTATGTGTACCAGAGAGAAGCTGGCTCTGATGCTGAGGTACTTCGCCTCCTCAAGAACTCTCCTACTCCCAACTTTGAACTGACTCTCTTCTTCTTTCTCTCAATCGATGGACTTCAATATTGTAGGTTCTATTCTGTCACATTCTTTTCCAGATCGCGTAGTGTGTGACTGTATGTCACAAAAAATTGTGTCGTGAAGCATGAAATCCAAAAAATATATCATCATTTTTCATCGTTGACGCTTTCAAACAACCTTGACTGATTGTGAGTCATGCAGAGAGAAAGTAATTCCATCTGATTTATGTTGGGACAAGCTATATGTAACATCTTTCGTAACCGCTGTACCATTCAATCATCCCCTGCTGCCAATAATCCTTCTTCTACTTACTCTTCTGACGGTTGCCCTATATTTCTTGTGTAACAGCAGCGGAATAACGAAGAATTGGGCAAAAACCCATGGAATAAATCCTTTCAAGACATGTATATTCATTAGCTTTGTGCAATCTACTGCATACCGATCAAATCATTAGGAAACTTTAGTTAATTTCTTTGAGTCATTACATGTCCTCGTCTGAAAGATTTACAATGTTACTTCAGCCGTGTTTTTAATGTTAATTCCTATTAAAAGAGTCTTCTAAATTAACTCACGTCTTTGACAGAATAAGTCATGAAGTCAGTGTCAGTCCCCCAATCATCAAGAGTAACTCTTCACAAAGTTATAAGAAATATGAAGAATTCTAAAAATTACAAGTCAAACCACGCATTACTGAATGCATAAGGGAGCTCTTCGACCTTCGTCGTCTCCTATTTTTTTACTAAGCTCATATTCCCTTCCATTACAAAAGAAACTAATTTTGAGCATTATGGATGAAAGCTAGGCGATGCCCTTTTTTTATATCCGTCTGACTTGTCTCCCCACGTCACATCTATCCAAATGACAACGAAATAGTAAAACTAACATGTAGAACATTAAAATGTGTGCCAACTAGGAATGCGACGCTTCAAAGATGCTGAAAGGTGTTTCCCATTTCCTCCTTTGTTGTTTCTTTATACAAGAAATATTATTAAAAATCGATCGTTTCCTCGTAAAAAACTAAAGCACTCCAATCATCCTTTATACTTTGCCTACATTAAATTCTGTCATACATATTCTTTTGATTTCTTACACACACAGACACACAGGAAAAATCATTTCATTTTAAGGTACTTCTCAAAAGAAAATCTTTCAATCAGACAGACCTCATGTGTCGTTTGAGCTTTTACATTGACGAAAAGAGCAAAAGACTAACAGGAAACAAATAATAGATCAATCCTGAATCATATAGTGCATCATCGAAAAGCTCTTTTCTCCTCAAATCCTTTCAAGGATTAGTTTTTTAACCATAAAAGTTTTATAACTTCTTTTTTATCCATTTTCAGTCAGTTAAGGGGTTATGCGAACAAGGCAAACTTGATAGGATTACATTACCGTAGACTAACTCATGAGTTGACTTCGTATAACCCATTTTGAAGAATGCTTACAATGATGATACTTGCTGGAGTCTCGTTCCTGATTTGCATTTTGCTGATTTGTCATGAGAAAATGTTGCAAAATCCATTACGGCTACGGAATTATTTGAATTGTAGTAGTACTATTGACTGCTACTACTTACCAGAGGACTACTTTAAAATGCCCCTCAGCCAGAACCTGAAAGCAATCTGTCCGGTTGAATGTTCTAAAACACTTGTGATGTGGCAACAATATGAGTGAATTTAAACTTTGTCTACTGTCATTTTATGCAAGAAGCAAGTATACATACTGAAGCAGGTCGCAAACAATAAGTACGAAGAGATGTTCGTATCTTAAATCTAGCTGATTGATCGTATGCGAATTGACTGACTGTGAGCGAACGAACCCACTTTCCAAAGCTCCAAATCCTGAAATGTGTTTTAAGCTCTCAGCTAAAGCTTCCTTACATTGCAAGTCGAGTAAACCATGTATATTCTATTCAATTGACTCACACAATCACATGTGCCATTTGTGTAACTCTTTCAAATTCATACATTTTAAATATTACTTTACAATTTTTATATAGGAGGCTATCATTATAATAGTATATTGATGAAAGCAAGGAGCTGGAGCCACTATAGCATTTCAGGTTTTCACATTCATACGCAGCACTGGCGTTGAACAATCTAAAAGAAATGGAATTTCGTTCTTTGGAGCCAAATAAAATTACGAAGTAGAGGTATTTCATAGAAAACGGATTGAAAATTTTACCAGTATTATATACAACAAAAGATGGTTGTGCTAACGGCCCGTAAATACTATGCTATTATTTCTTCAATAAAAATTGGAAAGCATATAGCATATTGATACGTGTTGGTATTAGGCATTACTTGTTCTTCTGTAAATTCCACCATCCTCCTGCTGTCAACATTTCAGAAAATCCCTAAAGACAGTCACCAATAGCCTCGGTTTACCCATCATATTCTGGTGCAGTATACCTACTACTATTTTTGGAGAATACCTAAAACTTCAATACTCATTTTGACATTTTTCTTTTGACAATGTCAGAAAAATATTTGACAATGATTTTTCAATTTTTGCATCGTGGCTGAGATATGGTATTATAAAAATATATTCAAGATAGGAACATATAGTCAATGAAGCCATACAAGTTGAAATGCTTGGAATGGAATAAAGGTTCTTTCTGGATTATTTCTTTTGCTCTGCGAGGTTGATAAATATTCATACTAATGGATAAATCAATCGAGAAACATTACAAAAATTGACAGAATAATGTGATTTAAAACCAACTTTACTTCTTTCATCTGATAATATAATGTACTGTTGAAATTACTGACATTGCAAAATAATCTAAATTTATTTGAACGAGAATCCTTTAAATGCTTTTTCGAATTCAGCAAAAAGGTCTTTTGTATTAGGTGGTGGGGATCCATCAGAGCTTGCAAATGCGAATGCTGCGTGATTTCCGGTGGCGAGACTGGATACGACATTTAATATATCGTCAGCTCCATTCCCCAAGGTGCTACCGTAGCTTACTATTTCATTGCCCCCTCTGTTTTTCTTGGTGTTGTCTATGAGTCCTTTTTTATAAATCAAACAATGACAAAAGTTATAATAATTATAATGACTTAATTTTAAATTAAAGCAATATTTTGACTTTTGTTTACCATGAAATGTGAAGAAATCCTTCTTGTTTGCTTCTTTACACTTCCAGAGCGGGCAACAGTCTGCATATTTTCCTTGTGGTCGGGGTATACTTGTATCACTAGGCTCAACGACATAACAACTAGCAGTTTTGGGTGGATCTTCACAGGTAATGTTCTGACAGTTTGCCTGACCGTTATGTGCACCGCAGTTTGACATTGCTGCAATCAGCGTAATTACCTGAAAGAGTAATTTTGTTAAATGCATGATTAAAATGGAGAATAAAATTCAATCTTGAAGTGAATATTAAGCGCAACACGTTGCTATTCAGAGATGAATGTAATTGCCGTACTTTCATTCTAATCAGCAATATCATTGTGCTGTGGTTGTACTGACTCATTCTAGCACTCCGTAAGTAATAAAAATGCCATAAAATCTTGTATTTTGGATCTCAAGAATGCATGAATCATTACGATGCACATCATCCTCGTACTTAAGCGTAGATTTTAATGCCTTTGTTTTGCAAATGGTAAAACCCACTTCGAGTACACTAATAAAAAGGGTTTATTACAAGAAGCCCATTTGATTCACTGAGTCTCTACTTTTGTCTTGTTGAAGCATCGATAAATACAGTTTGAGGATGTACTTTTGTCAGCTCTAAAACAGATCATTTATTCGTTTTCATTCTGGTAGTGACTAATAATATATAGCTAACGAGTGCTGCCCCTTTTTGGAAAAACATCCCGATTTTTCCACACGTATTTCTTTAGCAATCAAATTAGCAATATGTCGTATCAGAGAAACTGGATGGTATATTTGGTATTGCTGTACATTTGCCTTATCCAGTCCACTGAAGCATCAAAAGAAAAAGAAAAGAAGGATGCGACAAAAGACAAAGCTAAAGGTTGATCAAAATGCTATAAAACATGGAATATTGTTGGTTTAATTTTTGGTTTCAGTCCATTTTGAAATGTTATCATTTTCTTCATTTTTATTCAACAGAGGACAAGGACAAAGGGAGCAATGATAATTTGAGCATAAATTCTACTTCCAGTAGTACAAGTAGTAGCTACAGTCACAGCTCGGGATACTCCCACTCTTACTCGAGTAACGGACCCAACGGCACAGAGACAAATCAATCTTCTTTTCAGGGATTCAATGTACCCCTACAACAACCAGGTGGGTTCTCGCAACAGAATCATGGATTTAATCCTCACCAACCTCAGCCAGGATTCTCTCAACAGAATCCAGGTAATTTTCAAAAATTTGGACCAGGACCACCTCAACAAATAAATCCAGGGTTTTCGTTTCCACCAGGTTTTGGTGGATTTCAAGTACCCAATCAAGGCTTCATGGGTGGAAATTTCTACGGGAGGTAGAATCAAGATACTGATCCCTTAGAGGAAATTTTTTCTTTGGTTTATTTATTTTGAAATGAAATTAAAAGCAAGAAAGGTCAAAGTATATATTTACCAATTTTTTTTTTACAAAATCCACTGAATAATTAAAACGATAACCAAATTTCAAAATGATTTGTAATTAATTTTACACTTCAAAAGGTACTGCACTGTCGAGCATCCATATTAAATTAAAGGCCAAAGTACGTCAAATGAAAACTCAAATTGTCAGCATTGCCAATTGCGAAATTTAAAAAAATACGCACCTTTAAAAAATTTTAAAGGTACGTATCTTAAGTCTAAAAAAATGTCCGTATTCATTTTATATCACATATAATTATTATCGAGAAATAAATGTTCCCAACAAATTGAAGATGACTGACGGCATTGCATATTACTCATTTAGTCAAGGATATAGGTTGATAGAAGAATAAGCTTGAAGCAATTTCTCGGCAAATGACTTTCAATTTTATGCTTCACCTATGAAATGTGTTTACGCAAAACTGAATCTGGCCAGGTAAGTTATTCCGAGTATCAATGAACATTGCTTACTGGGAAAGACCTTCATCAATGTCACTATACGTCGCATTCATTCTAACAAACACAACACCCGGAATTTCCTTAATAATTATTTTATCTGTGCGTAAATGAACATAAATAAATGGAAAAATATACAGTTACCTGACCAAACCTTGTAAACCTCAAAGTGAAATGCATTTATGCTTTACCCCCATGCAATTCCATTTGTAAGAGCAATAGCTCACTGATTGTTAAATTCCATGAAATTAACCTGTAATCTAAGTCCTAACTAACATTAATCTGTAAACAGAGGTTTGTGAATACATATTATATAAGAATATTTTCGAGATAGGTAATATTTCCAAAGAAATTGTGACGTTCTATAAGAATCTACCTGCACATCGTTGCGTACATGATCCAAGCTTAGCAGTAACCATAAAATTGTATAACCGCATCATCAACCTTTGTCTTCAGTAAATGACTTTTTTATTACCATCATAAATGAGTTTCCTGTACACATATAATTATTTATAGGCACATTACGTATGGCTCATATTCATATCCGTTCCAAATCAAAATGCATCAACACAGGCTAGTTTCGTTTTACAACAGAATTCTCATTGTACTATTGCACATCCTTTGCAATTTCGAAAATGTTGAATCGGATAGCACAGCCCTTCCGACAGACTGTAAGGCAGTCCAGTGCCATAGCCCACCAGAGGGTTTTAATTGCAGTCTTAGTAGGTCAATCAATCCAAAATTCCTCAACAGGATTGGCCCTTTAAAAGATTGCTGCCCAAGTTGGCGCTGTACTGATGTCAATGATTATAAAACTAGGGTTTTGTTTATGGGTATGAATTACGATTATTTATACAGTGCAACATGCGTGCTCAATTTTATTCGTAGCAAATTTGTCAACATGCCTTCTTTAGGATTGAAAGGAAGTGATACGAAACACTACCGGTTTGGAAACTCGTCATCCGGTTCATCGCCTCCAAAAGGGAGTAGTGAAACTTGTGGCGACGTACATTGTCCCAAGTTAACCTCATCATCAATGTCATGCTCGGTTGATGATAAGCTGGACAAAAAATTTCAACTCTTGTATAAAGACTATGCACATTGTTGCCCAACAATGTATTGCCAGAAAGGGGAACAATCACCATTAAAAACTCGAATATTTTGTGAGTTAGGAAAATAAATGGAAAGTGATTCATTCGTAATAACACAACATGAAAAGTCATTATATTACAGTTGTAAGTGGCGGAACCGTACCTACAGATCCGGAAAAAATTATCCAGGAAAAGGGTGTTTCTAGTCCAGGTAAAACGTGTTCGAAAATATCTTGTGCGGTTAAACCCGTGGAAATGGCATTTGTTAAATGTGAAGAAGTTCCTGCCAACGATGTACTTTCTCGAAAAGAAATTAAAATCTTGGGGGCATTCCTAGAATGCTGTCCTACAGTGTGGCAATGCACTGATCCTGATGAATCCAAATATAACGTATTTGGTAATTCTTTTTAAACATAAATATTTTGTCAAATTCGTGTACTCTAAATAAACCATGCTTTAATAGAAATGGCAGGAGAATCCTTTTGGTATTACTCCAATGTCTTGCAGGAATCGCCTAATCGTACGTATATACATTTTTGCTTTATAGTTTGTTAGTACTTTAGCGAAGTATGTAAGCCTTATTTTCAATAGTGTAATGAGAAAATGTTTAGGTTCCATTTCCAATGCAAATGCGAAAGGGGGGCATTGTGAGAATGTTACATGTCCTGCGATGAAGGAAGGCAATAACGATGTCTGCATTGCTCATAATAAATCAAACAGTGGAATAGCCAAGTTTGTCGGAAATCTGTTGGATTGCTGTCCACTATACAGTTGCACTGACATTAATGGGTTTAACCGGATTTCCTTCAGTAATTTGCGATTTAAAAACCAATGTTTTCTACAGTAAGTTTGACTCATGGACTGTATGAGCTAAGAAGGAACATTATATTTGTGTGAGCTTAGATTTCATCGAAGGCACAATACCGGACACAGATCACACAAAGGATGGTGATCTCTGTGACAATTTCCAATGTGGATCTAAGCCAAACTATGACAATACAATGTGTTGGGTGACCGAGGATAATTCATCTATCGCGTTATCACTGGGTAGCCTGCGGGGCTGCTGTCCAGTATGGAAATGTGAAAATTCTGATGGCACATTTTACAACAAATACAGTATGAATGATAAAGGCTCTCTATTGAATGAACTTTCATATAACTTAACCAGCGATTTATATCATCCTTTTATTTCATTTAAAATACATTTCAAACTCCATTACAGAAATAATGGGTGAAGGTTTTCTCTACAAAGAAATACAGACAGCACAAAAAGAACGTGTCCTTCCATGCAAACTTAACAATGACGCTGATAAAGGAGAACAAGATAAGAACATTACGATTAAGGTAAGAAAACTGTTTAGGGAATGTCACAAAGGAAATTTAAGAATTAAATTTGATGTTCATGAGAAAATCTAGGCGGGTGCTGGAAAAGATACTGGCGACTCCTCAATTAAGACTGACAAGAGTAATGAGAACGTACAGAAAGAAAAGGGTGATGATAATAGTGGCCGTTTACATAACGGTGATGGTCTCAAAGAAAATCCACCCAATTCCAGAGCTCTTGCCTCACAAAATAGTACTGATAGCGATAATAGGTCATCAACATCAACTACGAACAACAAGGCAGCTACAGATCTGTCTACTGAAACTGGTAAAAAAGGAGATTCTGATGGCAAGGGCAGAAATGGAGGTACTTTGATAAAGAAGACTGATGAACTAGATAGAACAACTCGTAAGACATAGCATTATATAATGTTGAGAATGGTTCAGCCATCAAAGCTTGCAGCAATTTTCAGATTTGACCCTGGATACTGTGATCAGTCAGCTTGTATAAAACCCGAGGATGGAACACAATGTCAAGTTAATCTGAGTCACACAGTTGCGCTTCCAAAACCTTACATAAATTGCTGTCCTTCATACACCTGCGTTGACAGTAGTAGCAAGAGAGTCTACGCTTATTCGAGTATGTCGTATACAATATGTATCAAGCATTAACAAGTTAAATATTGATTTAAAAAGCAACGCGTTGTCGAAACTTTCTGTAGCAATGCTTTGGGGCAAAATTCCACCTCCGCAGGAAGGAACCGCCGGCAAAGGAAACATAACGAGCGGTACAGGAAATGTAGTATGTTCAGCAGCTAAATGTGATCAGAACACAATCGAAAAAGATGCTATTTGCTCAAAACTGACTGAAATCAAAAGCCCAGCAAGTAACCGTCTTGGAGATTATCGTGACTGTTGTGACATGTTGAGCTGCACACTTCCAGACGGAACAACTTTACGTCACTTTGGCAAGTTTATAGTAGTAATCAATACGCCTTGTGGTAATGTGTAGCTTGCAGCTTGCTAAAAAGTGACTTTCATTGATTGATGACTTAATTGAAAACGTTCATATAGGAATGACATCGAGATCATTTCGCTACATTGTGATCATGCAATACACACTTTCTTCTGAGTCGACAACAAATGGCCAAGTGAATTTGACTTCCAGCACTAACATTACTACTACATACACGAATGGTAGCGTTTTGCAACATTTATTTTGTACCCATTGACCTATATCATCAAGTCTCATAATTTGTTAGACTTTCGGATGAGAGCAATACAGTATTTTGTTAAATATATAGGAACCACAGAAGTGGTTTCTCAAAGAGAGTGTGCAAAAGAGGAAGTATGTCCCCGACTTGAACTTAATGGAACATGTTACGAGGAGCTTAGTGTTGAAGCGATGAGTTACGCACCCGAAAAGGAAAGCTGCTGTCCTTTGATACATTGCTTTAGTAATGGCAACAAGGGACCACAGCATACTCAATTTGGTAATTACCGACACCAATGCAACACTTCAAAAGTCATTTAAAAAAGCTTTCAACAACAAAGGTTTGGTATTTACAGTTAAGTATTCAGGGACAATTCCAACAACAACCAGTGATATTGAGATCCAAAAAGGGACACCAATTATTAATGGAGCAAAGTGTCCAAAAATAACTTGTGTGGAGAAACCTAGCTTTGAATCCGTTTCATGCAGCCCCACTACTGAAGGACAACCAGTTATGCCTCAAATTAAACCATTTCTAGATTGTTGTGGAATGCAACGTTGCACAAGACAGGATGGATCATTCTTCATTGAATTTAGTACGTAACAAGAAACCCCTTATTTCATACATTTGATACGCTAAGTTACTTAATTTTATGATTTAAAGGGATTTTTGGAGCTTCATTTAAATACCATGAAACAGTGTTCTGGAACATAAAAGAGTGGCAAGGCAGCAATTTTTACGATCAGTACAAAAAATTTGTGCAAGAACCTTCTTGGAGTCATGCAGGATATCATGGTAATACAGTAGGAAGTCAATGGCCAGGCTTTGGTGCAAACCCCGGCATGCAAAGTGGTTTTCAGCCCCCTTTGTTGAAGCAGCATCCACATTTTGCCATACCGGGTGTACCTGCTTATGGAATGCCATATAAAATACAACCGATAAATCAACCAATGTATAACGTAAACCCAACTGGGAATGGGCTCCACCAACAAATAGTTAACCGAGTTAATCAACAATTAGCCAATCAAAATGTGCTCGTGCCAGGTTAAATAATAGAAATTTAAATTAATTGAAATAGCTTTGGGAGCGAAAAAAACTACAAAGTAACCAAATCCTCGAAACGTTTGTAAATAAAACTGTTGACAACACCAGAGATAATTAGGATTTTTTCAATTGGACATCCCGTTTTAAGAATTTAATGATTTCTATGAAAAGTCATATTCAAGGTCATGGTACACATTTATTGCACCCGTTTCGTGTCACAAGTAATCACCGAGGATCAAGTTCATAAATTCTCAGATCATTCTCGTGTCACAAATAAATATGCCTAATTTTAGAAAAATATCTTAATCAATGCACGAGCTACCATTCTAACCCGAATTGACCCTGTACTTTCGTAAAATTTAGCTTTATACTTTAGAACTGACAGTTGCTGTGGATTTCCATACTAAAATCATATAGCGTATAGGAATGGAAATAACGATTTTACAAAAACCTTGATTCGAGTATCGACTTGCATAATAATTGAACAGGCTGAAACAAAGAGTTCACGTGTTCATTAAAAATACTGAGGGTATATTACCGCAAAAAGTTGATTTATCATTAAAGATGCCATTCAGTTTGAACTATAAGAAATCCTCCAAATCGTTGCCGAGGTTGATGAAAGCTCCATCAAGAAAAGCTCGTTTGTCCCAACACGATGTACAGGAAAAGAAACCGAAAACAAAGCTCAGGACAGTCCGTCTTAATTTGGGAGGTGTCGTTTCATTACTAATGGAAGACGGAAATTGGTGCACAGGTTACAGTCAAAATAGAAGTATAGGCTTGTTAGGGTGGAAAGCTTTTCAATTCCATCATGAATAATGTTAGCTTGGAGTTTTTAGCATCACGATCCGACTGTTCTTTAAACTTTTAGACTATGGAAGCAGCGATGAATGCAAGGAACTTTTGCGAGCTAGAAAGTTACATGATAAGCTATGCAAAGAGAATGAAATGCTAAAGAGAAGAAACGAAATCCTGTTTGACAAAGCAAAAGCTAAGACTGAAGAATTGGAAGGTATGGAAAAGGAACTCCGGCAGTTGCGAAGGATCTTAAGTAAAAGTGCATTACGTGACAAGAACTAATAATTAAAATTTATGCTTTGCATTGGAAAACTTAAATTTTTATGCCAATTGTATGTAAATTCATCATATTGAAAAAAAGGAATAATGGTATCATTGGTTAGTTTTATTAAACTTGTTCAGCAGGTTATATCCTATCTTATATGAACCTTTGAACCTGCTGAAATGTCGCTTTCTGTTAATAATTAATTTGACTTTGTATTACACTAACTACTAAACTTGATATAAAGCTAAATGGGATGATTATTAGATTTTTAAAGCTATAACACTACGATTTCTCGCTTGCGTCATTTTTTACTCTTGTGCTTTGAGACATCTTCAGTGGAGTGGTAGAAGCGTTAGCACCTCCATTCATTTTGGTACTTTGTACTGTAGTTGATCCATCGGTCTAATGTCAAATAGCTTCTACAGATGGTCTTGTAAGTCCTCTGCAAAATGCACAAACTAGTTCATATCAAAGTCAAAGCGTCAATGCAGTTCAGTAAACCCAACATTTCATTTATTATAAGTATAAAATATATCACTAAAACGTGTTAAAGTTTAAATCCAGTTTAATAAGCTGACTAATTTTTCGATCATTGGAAAAATTATTCTCTCAATCAAATGCAATTTCTAATGTATGCGTACTAAGAAAGTCAATGTTGCACCCAATCCAATTCAGTACCTATAAAGTGCAGCAAGTATTTTTTATAATTTTATGGCGAAAAATTCCCATTCACTTTGATACAATATTTGTGTACGTGAGCCTAATACATATTGGCGTACATTAGATAGCAAGTTTCATGTTAGTTAGATCATCAGCAACAACAGTGTACCAAGTACCAATCTACCAGACGACAACATTTTTTGTTTGTAACAGCGTCACACAAACATGCATTAACATAGAATGCGTGAGTTTAATGAGAAAATGAACCTATAAAAGGTTTCGAGTAAATTACACAGGAAAGAACATTATTATTACCTCACGTCAAGTACACCTTAGAAGTAAGTTGTAGTCTTCACTGTTTACTATCAATATCAACAGCCCTTTCTGTCTGCACTCTCATGAAGCAAATAGCTTATTTGGGTATGGTGAACTTCAGAGGTTCCTTTTCAGCCATGTCCTTCAGGGATCCTCGTGTCAGTAGGTCAAGCAACCAAACATTAAGGGACAAGATTATGACATTGCAATATCACGAATGTTATTTTCCGACAAAGGAAACAGTTTCATACATTTGCAGGTAAACCTGCCTACACATATGCACTAATGAATGGTGGGGGAAGGCAACAAGGGAAGGGTATCATGATCATTCTGCGTTCATGTCATCCTTAGGGAAGGACTATAAAACTATGGAAAAGAACTCAAAGAAATACTTAGAAATGAGCCTTCGAAAATTCCTTCACAAACAGAGTCATGCAATCGTTGAAAGCAAATGTCTGTTGTCAGTGATATCATGTCACGCAACAGAGGAGCAAAGGGAAGCACAATTATTGGACCGTGCTGGACAATTAAAATTATAAAATAATCCCAAGTGATTAGATGCAAGACTGTTCTCCTCCACCGTTCACTCCGACCTGTATGGTTGAAACCTGATGTGTTCGTAGAGAAATAATAAGTATCCAAACAAAGTCATCTTTAGTGGTAAATTGAACGTGTATAAAAGTGAATTGGACCATGGCACCCCCAAACTCCCGTCTAGTTTCTCTTCCTAGTTTATCCAACATATTTAGACTGATCTTGGACTTTCCAAATCCCTTCCCGAGTATAAACTCATTGGTAATTACCAACATCCCGGTTGCAGTGTTGGTCTATGCTACTTACAGCTACTATATGGATTTTATGGCAAGCCGTATGGCTGATCTTGCAAATAATGGAGCGGAAGATGTGTTCGATTTCATCATTAGTAAGGCAATTTGCATACACCGTGTATCTAACCTTGCTCTGCTTTTGCTGTGAACAAATTATCTTTATGAGGCAATCTTGTTTTAAGTACTTGATTTTTGTTTTGATAGTTGGAGGAGGGTCGGCTGGAGCCGTTGTTGCAAATAGACTTTCCTTGCACTACAAAACCCTTTTAATCGAAGCGGGAGGTTAGGTGATCTCAGTTTATGCTTATCCATGATTTTAGTGAGCTAAATCTACATAGAGCGACTTTGAGTATAATAAAGTTTGTGTTGAAAACAGATTTAAACTCTTTTGCAATCTAGGTGATCCACATCCTTTAAGTGCGTTTCCCACTACATCCCTTGTTACACTAAATTTACCATTGATTGATTGGGGATTTAAGACTGTTCCACAACAACACGCGTGTTATGCTCTGAAAGGAAATGTAGGTACACCTTATAATAATATGATCGTGACTTCAAGTGGTTTTGAGAGACTTGAGGGAAACCAAAAGCTACTTTACTTTTTTTTAACTCAAGATATCTCAATGGCCAAGAGGCATGGCACTGGGAGGTAGCAGCGTGCAGAATATTATGATGTTCATGCGAGGAAATCCTAAGGATTTTGCTGACTGGTCGAAAGTGATTGGAAGTGATGAGTGGACTTACGAAAAGCTGTTACCTTATTTCAAGAAGCTGGAAGACTATAATGGATACGGAAACAATTGTATGAGCATAACTCAATATTTTCGGGTGAAAAGCTAAATCCCTTTATGGGACTTGTATAGTATATATCACCTAGTTTTTAATTTTGCAACATCTTTCAGCCCCTTACCATGGGAAAAACGGGCCGTTGCACGTTGAAAAGTTGCGGTTTGCCCCAGGACTGGAAACTTGGTTGGAAGCTGGTAAAGAATTAGGATACGACATAATAGATCCAAACGGATTCCAAAGAGTAGGTAAATGAGTCGGATTACTCTGTGTCTGCATTGTGCATACACACGAACAAACTTCCAAGTATTCAGAATAATAAGTCTTTTCAAGAATGAAATCCAATCTTTGTAAAAAGGATTTGGAGGAATGGATGTTTCGATGAAAAAAGGTGTTCGTTTTACAACATACATGGGATATTTAAAACCAATCCTGGATAGGAAAAACTTGACAATATATCGCTACGCGAAGGCTTTGAAGGTATAAGTTTACTGCTCTTTTATTACCATCATTAGATTAAAAACAAAGGCAGGATTAGTGCTACAAAATAGATTTGGAATTTGATAACGTTGCAAAGGATTGCAATTTGGTAAAGGATTAGCTCTGTAAGCCTAACACACAAATGTATGGGTTGTTGTGCAGGTTCATTTGGATGACGAAAACCGCGCATTTGGAGTCACCTACTATAGGCAAGACTACTATATACTGTGATGTGATGAGTATGATATAAATATGAGGTGTATAGTGTGTTTGTTGTACATACTATTTCAGGCATGGGCTAATGAAGTTTGCAAGAGCAACAAAGGAAATTATTTTAAGCGCTGGAGCAGTAATGACTCCCACTCTACTTATGCACTCTGGTATTGGCCGAAGGGATCACCTTGTCCAAGTTGGAGTAAGTAGAATACACCTATACATGAAGCCGACTAAGTAGCCAGTCACCAGAAGCCACCCAAGTTTTGTGTGTTGCTCAGCACAAAAATTGTAAATGATTGTGCTTATTATTCATAGATCAAGCCCAGATTGGATTTGCCAGTAGGGAAAAACTTACAAGAGTGAGTTTTTCGTAAATTTAGCCGTATTATTTTCGTGTTTCATATAAAAGTGTTTCAAATTTTGAGGTAATTTTACAGTCACATTTTTGCCGTAATTGGGCCATTCTTGTTAAACCAAACGGTTTCCTACATTCTGGACCGAGATACCACTTTGGGAACGGTTGTGGATTACTTCAGAAATGGCACAGGTTTGTGGGTGAAAAGTTATTTTTTGAGAACCAGCCTTTCGTAGCATTTGTGCCTGACACGATAATTAAAATATACCAACTGTTGTTTATCCTACAAAGGGCCCATTGTTTCAATTTCCGGTATTGGTGGTGCTGGCTTCTTTGCGAGCTCGTTGTCAAAAGATAATTATCCCGATATCTACCTCAACCATGTTGGAGTGGGTGTGCATGAAACATTTGGGAAGGATTTGGATTACGTGTTCAGCTTCAAAGAGAATACGATGGAAAGGTATTACGCCCCATACGTGGGAAAGGATGCTTATTTCTTTGTTGTCAACCTGGGCAAAGTGAGAAGCATTGGGGAAATTAAACTCAAGAGTCGAGATGAGTTTGAATATCCCTACATCAATCCGAGATACCTGAGCCACCCCCATGATGTTCAAAACATGATTGAAGGTTTGGGACTCTATTCACTTCTTCTTAATATACATATATATAGTTGAATGAAATTTTGTTTGATTTTCAATCGAATCATGTTCACCACGTGCATTCAAAAGTATATTACTTTTATTACAAAAAACTGTTAGCGGAATACGATTTGTTGGTTATATAAATGCCAACAACGCAACCATAAATGTAAATTAGCCTGTTTTTGTCACAACTTTACCGCAATGTTTTATATATATGCTGTCGGTGACATATAGGATGGAATGCATATACATTAATTTAGTATTGAAATTAGTCTGTTTTGCTTTGATTTAGCGATAAAAATTGGAGTCAATATCTACGAGAATACCACAGCTTTTGGTAAACTCGGTGCAAAACTCGTTTCTACCAAACTGCCGGGCTGTGAGAAGCACGAATTTCGTAGCGATGCATATTGGGAGTGCTACGTACGACATTTTACGCTTACAGTGTATCATCCATGCTGCACAGCACGTGCAGGTGCAGTTAACGACCCAAATGCCGTTGTGGATCCGGAATTAAGGTAACATCAAATAAACAAAATACCATTGAATATATCCATTGCCCACGCCTACAAGCACAAGTGTTTACCATTTAAATGGAGACATAGAGGCTCACTGGATTGCAATCATGGAATAATGTTTTTATTCTTGTGCTATTTTGTACGTGTGTAAAATCATTTTAGTTGGATGTAATATGAAAGCGAATTTTTATGCTCTTGCTTTCAGGGTAATAGGAACAAAGAATCTCAGAGTTATTGATGCGTCAGTAATGCCAAAAATAACCAATGCAAATCTAAATGCGCCAACCATCATGATTGGGGAGAAAGGAAGTGATCTAGTGCTCAAATATTGGAGTAGGGCTTTGCAGCATGGTTGAATTCAATTTCTGATTTCCCTCTTGCTCTGCTATTTATAGAGATTTTGTACAAAAAATAATTTATTTCTTTATTATTAGCTTCCTTTCATGTGTAATCTTTGAAATATTTCAAAGGACCAATAAAAAATTAATAATCATCGTATGTCGTAAACTCGTCGGACTCAAGAAGATATTCATTCAGGGGCAACTTATACGAATAACGAAAATTCGAAATTCTACGCTGTCCAATCTTCTTGTCTAAATCCAAAAGTTCCAGAAGCCAGTGCTGGAATCGATTTTGAGTGGAGCACGTCCTTTCCACGACGTCAGGTCTGGTTTTAAGAACTTGAAGACATCTTCTTGTCCTCTTATTTCTGAACATTCTTGCTCCATTTTTCAATTCAATGACTTCCCAGATGTTGGGCATTGCGATTGTGCTCCCGTCTGGATAAAATGTTGTGACTTGGTTCAAGTACTCCATTCTGGATTCAAGGCGATATCCATCATGGTTATCGTCCGCTGACGGATCCCACGTCAGCGTCCACTGTTGCTCCTTTCTGTCAAAGTAAGGTTGAGTGCTTACTGATCCCGTTTTCAATCCCAAAATTCCTTGCTGACTTGCTGTTAGATATCTGCCATTCGCAGCGTTTCGTACTTTGTACGGGGCCATCAGTTCCATGACTTTCAAGCACTGAACATTACTAATTAACTGGAGGAATGAGAGAGCACAAAAAGCACTGCCAAATGCGAGATTCCTTGAAGAGAGTCGCATCATGTACAACAAAATTATTACAGAAAAAAAACTTTTCAAAGGAAATAAGGCACCAACAAAGATGCCAAAAAAAACAACAACAACTATTGTCACGCAAAGCTCTTGGCTGTGTGAGATCAACTTCCGTTTCGTGACTAAACAATGTTCTAATTCATTTCAACGTTCTTATATAAGGGAAAGGTCTGCGTAATCTTCTTAAGTAATAAGAAATTATCAGGTAACCAGTCGTAAATTTTTGAACAATGGAAGCATTAAGGGACAGGTCATTAACTCTCAGGATGAAGAAATCTTAAGTAATATTCATATTTTGATTTTGTGATTTCATTTAACATATTAAACACATTGATTGAAAAGCGAATCTGAGCATTGACAACATGATGTGTAGTGTAAATAGAAATAAAAATGACAGATTATCATCATACTCATCAGTCACGATTATTGTTACGAGACTGAATATGTTGTCAGCTTAGGTTTCCCTTTGTGATTTAATGTCATGCTGTGCATCCGAAGGGTTGATAGAGGAAGAAAGAAGTGCAGCCACGACCACTTGCTTGCGCCTTGAGCCGGCTGAAGGATTGCTGAAAAGAAGTCTCCCATCCCATCACAGCGCCTATATTCTAGCAGAACTAGATTTTTCTTGCAATTTATTTCATTGCAAAGTTCATATAAAAATGATTTCAAATCATACATCTCATTATGCCTTTAAACGAGTTTCCGCTTTTGATATCACGACGCTTGAACACTAAAACATGTGTTGAATCATGTACATTCAATATTCGATGTGTTATCAATAGCGAAAGTTGCATTGATAGCGATATGTTTACTGCATTTACAGGTGATTAGAAACAAAACTTAATTGAGCGACAATTATTTAAGGGAAATTGATACAATAATAAAAGCTAATGAGTTAAATGTATTGAACATGCCACTGGTTATGAACAAAATGGGTAAGAAAGTTGCAAGTTACATTTTAACTAAAGCTTGATCTTTTAAATTGGAATGTTGGCAAATTGTAATTACTTGGAGGCAGGTTATTAGCACTCACATTCAATGTTTTATTGAATCTTAAAATATCCTGAGTTCATATGTCCTGCTGCATAATTGCATTTTTACCATTTTCCCTTTATACAATAAACTTCTGCATCTATCTGCCCTTGCAAACTGCATCAAAATCACCTTGAAGTAGGAAAGTTGGACACGTGGAGGAAGTATGAAATAAGATTAGTTAAAAATACTTTAGTGTGTACAACATAAGTAAGCAAGCAAAAATGCTTTTATTTGTTGGGCAACTGAAAGTGGCACTGACATTTGCATGCCTAAAAGCTTGGGTATACTCATTTTGTAGTTTGTGCACGAAAACCTCCATAGTTTGGTTTAATATTATTTATTAATTATATACTCTGGTTATGCATTCATATTTGGTATATATAGGTATCACAAAAAAGCTCTGAAATTTTCATGTCGGCCTATTTCCTGCCGCAGTCTATGCTGTAATATTTCTGGTTAGACTTTGCAGAAATCAAAGGCACAACGGATTTACGCAATTACATGATTAAATCACTGATTTCTTCAGAAAGGATTGAAATTGCGGAGCTCATTTCTAAGAAAAGCTTACTGAAAACTTTAATTAGTGTATTGTCACCAGCACATACTCCAGAAATGACGATACTGACAATGAGAATGAGAGCGAGTTTGTGAGAATAAAGGTATTCCGAGAATTTTTTCTTTTGCCAGCAAACTGAAAAGAGTTTGAATGCTGGAAGTAGATTGACTATAGCTTTGCTGAAAACACGAAAACAGCAATAACCAACAGCTCATGGTGCAGACAAACATAGTCAACTGGTATGTATGCTCCTCTTTTTTTGGCTTAAGTGTTGGAAGACATTATGTATGTACGTTCTTACGTACCTATAGCCACTACTATCTGTTTTCATGAAACCTTCAATTTCACTTGGCTCGGTTGAGAAAAAAAACGGAGTACAACTGGTCCGCAATTGCTGCTGTGAAAGCAAAATGAAATCCTTTTCTTTTGCTGGTGAATGGAAGCTGGTTAAATACGTACTATTTAAGGGATGTGATGTGTGGAGCTACATGCTACCAACCGACCAACTAACCAAACAACAAAGCTTGAGTAGTATAAGCAAAAGCTGTATTAGTGCTGGTTGCGGATCTCATCTCATTCCAACAGTTTGTTTTTCTACCATTGTACCACAAGGCGTAACGTTTTGTAGACACATATGAAACCAGGGTCGTAGGGATATGAGACTTCACATTCGCATTTCGCACAACTGCTCACATATGCCTTTGTTATAAGCGGAAGCGAGCAGACAATTCAAGAATGGTTTCCTCATCTCCTCTCTGCTTTTTCCAGGATCGAGAAGACAGGAGGAGCTGACGTGAAAGATAGGAAAGCCACCATCCTACTTTCCTCCATGCTCTCTACTAGCAATGTCTTTTAGAGCAACCAGAGAGATTCCCAAAAATGACTATTTTTCTATATACCAAACCTGTGCATGTGTTTGCAGTCAGAGATCTAGAGAGAGTAGTTAGGCAAGGAGGAGAAAAGCCAGAACCTTGCGTGGAGCTAGAGAGCCTCGCACTTTTCTAGTAGAGTCTCTTTTTGAAGCACCAGCATCCTTTATTCTGCTGTCCATATTCATATCTGTGGTCGTTCCCTTTTCCAGATCAGTGTTCTTGCAGCTCTTTGAGATGAAGCTTGACTTTCTCTTTGTCACTGACTCAACTGAAAGGGAAAGATTTTCCGAGCTAGTGCCTCAGCGGCAATAGACACTTTTCACCTGGGTGGCATTCTTTTTCGAGTAATTATTCTTTGTTAAAGTTTTGACAAAGTGACGTGCTTCATGTTAAAAAGGTGTGCATGCTTTATAACTCTTTATAACTCTATAGCTATTTCACGGCTTCTTAACTCAGTGAATTGTATTCGTAAAAACCGGAGAAAATAAATAAACACTTGCGTTTCGTATGAGTATATCTTTGTGAAGTGTACTAAATTATCATCAAAATACAAGGTACTAATGTTGCAGTTTTTACATTTTTGAAAGCTTACAGTATATTACCATTATAGTATCTCTCTTTGAATTCAATCCATAAAATTACCTAGCCTGTTGAAATGACCTTTCATATCAACCCAGCCATGAACTTGGTGAAGACATATTAGACAAGGTGGGAATGGTAAAAAAGAAACAGGAGTGGCAGAGTAGTGGTTGCAATGATCATAATAAACGGCGAGTTTTTGGCTGGACTGGTTTTAACAAACAAGGGGTTTCCGCTTCCACTTGGCATTCAACCTCCTTTGCGAGCATACTATTAAGGGAAATCATGCAGAAGGGAGTCGTTTCAGCAAAGGAATCAGACCTCCATTGTTTGATTAGAAGCAGGAGAAACACTTGCGGACAGAATGAGAGAATCTTTTAAAAGCCTGTCTCCCACCCATGCACACACTAAAAAAGTTCATTTTGACCTAAAACTACACTATCATCACGACCAGGCAGACATCAGCTGCACTGTCATCATCATAACCAACAGCACTCCAGTTAGTAGTATATTTGGTGGTGATGTGACTAGTTGATGTGGAGCTATATCCATGCTAATAAAACGACAATGTTGCGAGTCTCTATGTCCACATGCTAAAATATACTGCTCCTCATATGTAACAGTTCTTTATTTGCCTCCTCCTCCTCTGCATCTGACATTCGAGTCTCATTATGGCATAGATAAAGTGGACTCGGTAATCCTCTAATTAACTCAACTGTCAACCAAGTCCCTTCTTGTTTCATTTGTATCATCATCATACTTTCCCTTGTCTTGATACTCCGCACAAACACATACTTACATATTGGGTTCAGGCTATAATTCGGGTCTGCCACTGAACATTGCTATTATCTGTATTATTACTACAACATTAAAGGGGAGACCCATAACCGCCATTTGTAAAGCTGTCACATATTTTCCCTTTAACCACATCATAGACATCGTCATCAGCATATCAAGATGATCATCGTTAAACCATTATCATACGGTCTTTATCTACTCCTGAAAACTAACTCAGGCGCATTTTTCTGCATCAGATTCCATCTTCAATAGGATATCTTTATCAGATGTACATAAACTTTTCATTCAATAGCGACTACTACTTCTTCCTCTTCTAACTCTTTCCCATTGTCTGCACATCCCCAGCATTATGAAGATGATGATTGTGACGGCGGTGCAGACATGAGTGAACTAAAAAGTTATTTTTGAAGAGAGGAGGGAGCTAGTTCTTTGTTCACGTCATTCAAACAGGGGCATCATTTCCAGCAAGTTATTGTCCTAGCATATCCTAACAGATCCTTGAAGTTCCGTTTTCGAATTTCGCCTTTTTGACAGAATGAATATAATGTGTTAGTGTGATGCATAATATGAAGAAGATGCTTTTTTTTGCAACTTGCTGGAATATATATTTCTCATTCAATAGTTGACCCGATGATGGCACTCGTGAGAGAAATTTTGTCAGGTTTTATGCGGGCTCGGCTAGATAAAGATGGGAAATTGTGAATGAATGGCAGTTACAATCGATGCAATGCTGACATGTCATTGATGCATGCTTTATCAGCAAAATCTTCCATTCAGACTGTGAAGCATATTGAGAGCATTTGAAATGTTATCTTGCATTTTTAGTACCTTTACGTATATGTCTTTATATACCCCTGCTTCTTTGTGTTGGTATTTGGTATCACCAAGTCTCTGGTCGGTACTTTCAAGAACGATTTCTAAATGATTTAAGAGAAAAAAATGTATAAACATTTGAGAAAGGAGATTACTCAATGATAATAGTAAATATAGACATATACACGCAATTAAAAAGTATTCCCTGCTCAACTATTTCCTTTTTATGTAAACGTTTCTCGGCAGTTACAATATGGAAGAGTGAATCTGCGAATCAATAATTTAAAAAAGTTTACAATGCTCTATATTCAGAGTTCAGAACATACAATAAATTAAAAACTAGACAGACTCTCATTTATGTTTCAATAGAAAAATTGATGGAAACCCGTCTAAACTTTTCCGTATTCATGCCATTCTTCAGATGAAATGGAAGTAAATTAGATTTCATTGTAACTTAAGTGTACCAATAAGAGCGTTTATGGTTGTGGTGCTGATGTTTTTCCTGGTGGTGAGTAAACTCATTTATTGAATCAGCCAGCAAATTTCATCAAGTACCCGAGATGTCTATCAAAATTTTGGCTTTCTTGCACACCCGATTTTTTGAGTGTTTGTGAAGTGAACACTAAAGGTCATATATTTAAATATTTGCATGGTTTTATACTTGATACAAGTTCAGTTTGACGTACACAATGCTCATTTCTCTCAAACGTTGCATGCATTAATATTGATTGGATCCTATGCTCTAAAAACAAGCAGAGCCAACTCTGACGCAAACCATAAAATAAGTGCATATAAAGTATTATGTGTCATTTTACGGAATGTGTGCTGTATATTTTCCTCACGGAATAGCATCATTCGTTAAAATTAATGTCACTTGAGAAAACCAAACAACTGAAGCAAGTTTTTCACCACCACTGTTTTTATTTCGCTTAACAAGCCATCCGTGTTGCTAGCAAATAATGTTCCTAAACGCTAAGTAGGAAATTCGTCATTATGCTAAATTGTGGTGGAATTTAATCCAATTGAGAATACTTTTCTCGTTTTTGGAGGAACTAAACTAATTACCGAGTAAAATATTATCAAGCAAATCAGTAATACGTAAGGTAAATCCAATGGACGTAGGCATAGATAAGATTCTGTATGCTTGGCTTCAAAAAACAAAATCTTGCTTACTTAAAGATAGCTGCGCAAACATTAATTTTGGGATCAGTGAACTGAAGGGATTTTAGCAGGGTAGTTTGCACACAAATCCTTAATCGGGTAAAACTAAAGTAGGGAAAGACTGGCTGTTTCTGACAATATGGTTGTTATAAATTAATGTGGATACACCAATTTTTAAGTACAATATCAATTAATATGCAATAGACACCATGGCCTAGTTTTATACCATTATTAGGTCAAATGCACCTTGGAAATCAATACATTCCAATACATTCATATCTCATTTACTCAAGAAATTTATCACACAAAATGGCTGACTTAATGGCTTGGCGGAGAGTAATAGAAAAGAAAAGGAAATTAAGTTTTCATCAAGAACGCCACAGATCTTGTCATTTTCCCTGAGTTATGTTTCCTCGTACTAATATTCTTAGCTTGTAAGCCGAGCCCTGTGCTTTGAACCATAATATTAGAGAGCATGCTACAATGCACCATTCTCATCCTTCACTATTTGATTTCAAAACTGAAATAAAATCTGTAGTTCAAAACTGCTGCTTTGTATACAAATGTTTGTGATGCGGTTTCTACACTATATATCTACTTCCTGTACATTATGAATAGAATTTCACGTATGTTATGGAGCCAATTTATATATCCTTATCTCGTATCATATTCTATATCAAATTTGAAAGAGCATGCGAATCTAATACGTTTACAATGTTGGAAGATATTTGCGATCACAAGTTCCACATCTTGAACCAGCTCCACACAGATGCTGTGACTTAACTGACTACCCGTCATTCTAGATTTTCTTGCTTCATGCTTAATTCGAACATACCCAAAACCTTCAACCAACTTTATAACATTTCTTGAACGAAAGGGTTGCATGTGCTAGTAGTGAAGAATAGCTGGAATATCTTTGGAAGATTTCCATTTTTGATACGAAATCCATTTGAATAATGGCTTCAGAGAAATATAGTTTTATCATCCTCGGGTCGATTACGTACCCGTCTCCCTAAAACTTCATCTCATCGCAGTCATGCCTCTGCATTTATAGGTTTCCTGATACGTTCCAAAGTATAGCCATCTGAAGGAAAAGTTAATTTCCAGTTACTTTGCTGATGGCGAGTGGAATAGGGGATGCGTGTAAATAGTTTTTAATTTACATGCCTGCCCGACATTACATTAAGTCTCATTTTCGTCTGACAGGGCTCCGAGTTGGAAGTACTTTCAAATGTGTGCAAATCACTTTCCCACGATACCACTATCCACTGCCACGGCTCATCTCTCATCATAACCAGTAATGGAAAAATGTTGTATACATAATAATACAGGGATCCTTCATCTCAAGCACTAAAAAGTAATTCCACTCATTGCTCTGAGCTATAGCACCAATCCAACCACTTTACCCAGAAGTTTACCCATCCTCTGAAATAGATTGAAATAACATTCACCCACAAAGTACATTGAAAGTGGTGATGCATGCGATTATTTGTGATGCGTAACTTTTAGATGATTTTTGTATGCCAATACTTATGTTTAAAATGTTTGATCATTGCTCCTCAGGTCATATCCCACAGATGATACTGTATCAATGCATCTAGCACTACAAAATGTTGGAGATGGAATTGAACGGCGATGGGCATGGATCGTTTTTGGACTGATAGTTGTCAGCAGTCATCATGGATGTCATTCTGATTTTCATGTGATTTTGCCTGAAACTTGTAATTTGCCAGAAACTTTCAACTTCACATGGATTCGAAGTATGGTTTTCCTTGGGATTCGGGAGGAGCAGACTCACATACTTTTAAATATCGTCGATAGAAAAGGTACTCGGCTGGAAGCTAAAAACTGTTTTGATTCCTTTTTCGTTGTATCAAGTGACGCGATAAACCTAAAAATAGGAAGCACTTTGCATTAAGAATCTGACATTCTAAACTTGTAATGAAATTGGAATTATGACTAATGGATTTTGTAGCTGTATTTGAGGTCTAGGTATTATGTACGGAAAGGCGTTTGCGAAATTGTTTTTCGGTTATGCCATCACCCCTACATTTTACATAACTGTCCTTAAGCGAATCCTATTTATATTTTATTTGGTTTGCAAACAAAGATGAGAGTGCAATTGTGTAAGGTGGCATAATCAACAAGATATGTTGTGCCTGAAATAAACATGGTTGTATACTTTAATCTAATACATTTCTCTTTATTTCAAACAATGTTCGGAACAGAAATCTGTGATGGAAGTAAAGGCCTACTCAAATTCATTTCTATCGCTCATGCTGATCCCAATGGGAAAATGATTGCGTCGTTGGAGCCGCATTTATGTCCTACTGCTACCACTTTCAGTCGCTCCCACAAAAAACAGTTTATTTCTTGGACCTGTTCCCAGGTATGTGAGTGCGTCTCAAAAAAACTAACATCATCAGCATCCACGTTTGTAGCTTTCTTTTCTCTTCTCATCTTGTGCGTTGCGTAACATCTCACAGATTGTTTATATTCCCAACGGAGTAAAAAGTAAAGTAAAGCACGTCATTTCCTTTCTTGTGTTCTCAATCTACACTACTTTTCCGAGGCTTTTACTTTCTACTTCATTTTGAGATATCCCTTGAAAATTTCTAGAAAATCAAGGATAAGAGAGAAAAGAGACGTGGAGATGCCTAATTTTGAGTGAGCTTTTTGCAAGCTTCGTTAAATACTTTTAGACCTTATCATGGCAATAATAACCAATGTTTTGGAACAATGGGCTACGAAGAGCATGCGTATATGGAGAAAGGGCTTCGCGCTACGTTTGTAAATAATGTTCAGCGAAAATTGCATCCCATCTCGTGATAATAGTACATTTTTCTTGCTCATTTAGCATGCAACACAGAATCCAGCAGTGATCTCCCTGAAACCTCAAATTTCTGATGTGATATTAGCGATTCAACGCATGCTAAGGTATTCCCGCTGGGACAGCGTTGCGATCACAAAATCCCGTTTTGGTAAGTTCACTGTCAGTCACAAGGCTTTTCTCTATACATCACACTATCCTATTTTTTCCGCTAGTAGTAGTAATAATATTCAGCTATTGATCTCTTTTTTAATGGTAATGTATAGTGACTTATTGCATGTTGTGTCTACTATTATCTAACACATTGTTTGGTGAGCGACTGTGTAATTCTCATAAAAAGTGTATACTTTCTTTTGGATTTTTAGACATTCTTAGTTTACCCACATAATGGTATTATATACAAGTTAGCCTTTCTATTTCTGTTCACAAGTACTACAGTAGCAAAAATAGTATAGGAAATGCGGCAGACTATTTTTGCAATCTTGAATTAAATATAATGTAATCAGGAACTGTTATAAAGTCGTTCTAAATTTAGATTTATCCACGTACATTCATACTATTGTATAATAGTTACCGTCATTCGCCAGGTAGGAAACACAAATTTCCGAAACAATACACGGAACTTGCTGACGCAGGAAATTTATATTTTAGCAACGTAAAATCAGATGATGAAAAGTTGTTTAGCATAACGACATTCACCAAGCTTCGATGTTGTTCGTCAAAGGTTTTCATATTTGTCGAGGCAGCAATCGTAAATTAACGACAGTAGCAGCCGACATTCTTTGTAATATTGAATTTATGTACATAACATCCATAAGTTGGTGGAGTAACTAAATAATAAATAATATGTAGTTGAATAAAACGATAGATAAATTTGTTTAGCAGATATGGAGGGTCACTTTAGGACACTTCCTACTTGGTGTATAATTTTTTCGTTTGAAATTCACATCCTGTTTTGTGGTAATGTGGCATATTATACTGCTTCTCCGTATTCTCTGTAATTATCTCTGCGTCGGATCATACGCACACAAAAAGAATTATCTTTTGTATCCTGCTTCGATGAAGTAGCGTATTGTCTACATGTGTGCAAGTATATTCTCTCTAAATTATGAGAGCTATGCATCATTCATTTAGTATATAAAAGTGTGTGTTAATTTACAATGCAGATAAAAGCCGATTTTGTGACGAAGTGGGAGCTTATTTGCAGCAAGATATGAGGGATCGAGAGAACAAGTCCGTGATTGTTCTGGGGAATTATGAGGATCTGGAACATCACTTGTTCACATCTATAACACATAACTTGGATGGTAAGTCGTTAGCTCGGAAGGAAAGTAAGTATTTGCTAGGTGTACGTGCTTGATTAATACTTTTTGTCCAGGCTCACCTGAATGAAACTTTCTTCTTCTAAATATAGTAATATCACATTGGGTTTATTCATCTTTCATGTTCCCGAGTCATATGTCACACTGAACTTTACAACGCACTCAACTTGTATTAAGTTACGCTATAGCTTTGCCAACAAAAGAATATTACGTCTTTGTACTTAAGTACGCATGTCA
Source organism: Orchesella cincta (assembly GCA_001718145.1). NCBI lineage: Eukaryota > Metazoa > Arthropoda > Collembola > Entomobryomorpha > Orchesellidae > Orchesella > Orchesella cincta. The sequence goes on along the minus strand of LJIJ01000247.1, from coordinate 87,015 downwards.
TTGTCAGATAATGTTGTATTGAGCTGAACCCAGCCATTAGTGCGGTGTGGTGGGGTACTTCAGAACAAGGATACTTTTTGCACACACGAAGATTAACATGTAGGAACGTATGAATAGAATGATGACACATCCTGTTTTTCATTTCCAAAGCATTCTCTTGTGATTTTCATGCTGACAAAAAAAAGAGATAAGGAGAAATCCTGATGTTCGCTGACTTAAAAAATTACTTTCTCCGTATTTTCAAAAACCAAACTGCCTCCTTCCATGTGAGCTGGTTGTTTTCTTGTTTCTCATTAACCATGGACATATCATTGCTTTTCACTTTCGGAATCAATGTGTACAAAAGTATCTGCTCTTTGAATTCATACAAAGACTATATATATTCATATATGTACATATATCAAATGAGCCATTCAGCATCGTGCTTTCAATATTTCGTAAGAAGTACTACAGTTCACCATTCACCACTTACAAAACCACACTAGAAACTTTTTAAGAAGTAGTGAAAATGCCTTGTCATTCCATTGGAAAACTCTTTCCTTTCATTGAGACTACTCTTGCTTTGTTTCTTGAATGAAATCGATGTTACTGTTTTAGCTACAATGGAATCTTTTTGAATCATTCCATTCTCCTTTCGTCTTTGAAGCGGAATGAAGTTATTCTCTTGTTTTAGTTGTATCTAGTTATATTACCGCTTCTATTGTTCTGCCGAACGCGAACTCAAAATACTTTGTACTTTGTTTTTCGATTTCGTGAGGTAAAACATTCAGAAAAGGAGAGAAAAGTAGAAACTATGATGGGATATTGTATGTACGATAATAGTAGGGCAGGAGCAGGAGTGAATAAATGTATTTTGAAATAGTTTACATTGTTTTTCTTTAAAATGCGTAATGTTTTTCAAAAAACTTTAGTGTTTTTTTGGGGAATACGCGATCTGACGTATCGTTTGAAGACAGACAAAAGTATTTGAAAAGAGCAGCAAAAGTATAACTTTTGTATGGAACATTCCTATTTTGTATTTATAATAAGCAAGATACAGAAATGCGGAAAACTGTGATATGGTAATTAGTGGTTAGGTATTCAAACCAGTTTCTTTGTGATAGCTACAATAACATTTCTATGGACATCTATTATATATCTAACGATAAGTAGATACAAATTTACCGTTCGGACTGGAGTAGCCATATTGAACTCTGGTTTATGTATATCACTGGAAAAGATAATAATATGCATATTATTATGTGCTTTAAAATTTAGGATTTTCCATGTTACGTTCAGAAAGTTGCCACAGATAAATCAAATTAAGGGGCATATTGAGAGAAAGCAAAACTACTTAATTAGAGAGTATAAGACCCAAACGAAGCATTACAGCTCGTTCTACTGCAATTTACTTTCCAACCCAACAACTAACGTACTGTGTATCTACTGAGGAAAACTGTGAACGGACGGACGGACACATGTATATCATCACATTGGAAACAAAAATTAGTATGCACGTACGATGGCAATTATGTTGAGTCAGGCGTTCCAGTGTTCGTGGATTTCGCTACTTTGAGCTTTCTCATATATTGTCATTAGGAAAAATTGGTTGGAATGTGGACGGTTACCATACACCATATTATACGTATTAGATTGCATTGACCCCTTCCTTTGTCCTATTTTCATTTCTACTTTCACTTTAACATATCACTAGCGTGAAAGTAAAACCAGCACCATTTATAGCGCAGTTACTTACGTACATAACATATTATTTCCAGCTAACTTATCACCATTTTTGTGCCTGTAGGTCTTTTCTTCTGTATTTCATACGACTACGGTTTCACGCATAATTTATCCCGTAAGACTGAACTACGAAGCTTGGGAGCGTCTGCTAGGAAGATTCCACTTGTCCTTTTGCCAGAATGGCCACTTCCTGTGGAAATTTTCTCACCACCAACTCCGACACTAGCTCTGGTGGCAAACTCATATCCCCGAGTACCAACCACCTCATCCTTTGATTTTCAACCAAAAAACTGGGATCCAGTGGAGACAACCAGTGAAAATACATCACCGCTCAAGCTCCTGGTAAGCGACGGCTGTCTGTTTGCCTACCGTATTAGTCTTGGGAAAAAAGAAAATTGTAATTTTCCAGACCCCCGCGTTTACCCAAGTTTCATTTCTGCTGAGACAGACTGATATCCTTGTTGTTACGCTTTACTACTTGGTATTATCACATAAATGTCCTTTTTACAGGGGACTTACAATGTATTAGTCGTATTTCACAGAAAGGAAACGTTGTTTGCAACAATTGTCACTTTAGAATTTAGGAGGATTCAAGTCCTTTTCTTGGACAGATTATCATTCGTTCCGTCATTATATTCAGCCTTTCAATTCAACTCATTGAGAAAACTATTTTGTGATATAGCCTCTATAAAATGGTGCAATCTATTACATAAATCCTTTCACCATCGATGCGTGTAAGTGAAAACTATAAGGCTAGAAGTCGTGGGAACTGTAGCAAGTGCCAGTATGGTATACGTGCCCCATTTTATCTTAATCGCTTCATTTGGAAATACATTTTGTGTTTGCACAGGATTTACATTTTTATTGCAACTTTTTTTGCTACTGGCCAGTTTATGTGTACATGAATGACTCTTCTTCAATGTAAATGGCAGCTGTCTAATCCACTAAATTTTCCATCGGTCTAATCAGATCCCATGTTTCCTTTATATAATATAGTACATCAACTTCAATGGGCTAAAGTTAAGACTAACGTTCATTGAAGCAGTTGAGAAAATTAAAGATAATAACTAACTGGTAAGCCGAAACGTGGTGAAGCTGCAAAATTCCAATTTGAGAGGACCGAGGTCCCGTCGGCACGGTTTGTCTTGAAATTCCTACTGAAGGTCGAATAGGCAGTTTTAAAAAATAGCTTTTTTGCAATACATTTTCCCATTAATGTTTTTGTTGTTTTTCGCCATAGGAGACGCTGTTGGCTCAGATGATATTGAAAAGTGTAAAACTCTCACTTGAAAGTGATCTGATGGTTGAAGCTGAAAACAGAGAGGCAACAACGACCTCGATGCTACTGTCATCAGCCATTTCTCCAGACGCTTCTGGCAACTCAATAGGTTTGAAGAATTCCCTTGCTCAAACTATTCACATACATCAACGGCAGCAGCAGCAACAACAACAACAAGGCAAGCAGCTGAATGGAAAGCCATCAGGAAAGCCATTGGGATCTGGAAATGTGCCATTGAATCCTGAACACCAGTTCCTTTTCTCTATTTTACAATATGAGAAAGCACGGTAATGGCTTGCTCACACACAAAAGTTGTTCATGCATTTTTACTCCACTCCCCCTGCTTTATCATGTGCTTGAAAAGGCTCGTAGAGAGATGTTTTATTGCATTGATTTCGTAATAAAGAATGCTAAATAATATCTTCATCTGAGAGAATTCAAAATTATATCAAAATATTTTTGCAAACAAACAATGTTTCTGACAATACACAGCAGCATTGTATTCCCCATACGGGGGAGCAACTGCATAAAAATGTTAGGATAAAATATAGGTCTGAAGGTGGATCCCCGTTCCCATTGTAGTAAACGGTGTCATGTCACATTGCATTGAAAGTAAATGCACACAGCTACTACCCAGTCAAAACATAAAAGAGGCTGAAGTCTGAGTGAGTAGCATTCCAGGAAGTACTGATACTTTTTTTTGCCGAACTGAGGAAGGAAAAACTATTCTTTGTACTTCATTGTACTTTTTCCTCCAGCTTCATTGTAAACTTTGGAGTTTTGTAGCCCAAGTAAACTTACATATACAAATTTCCCATAAGCAACTAGCTTCTTACACTATTCATGACATGGTGGACTAGCTACTCAGTGAGTATGTGGAGTACATGGGAATTCATTCATATGAAAATGCCCTCATCCATACATACTCTCCTTATTGAAAGGCGAAACACCTCTATGAGTGCTTTCTCCACGGAAATATGTTGATTCACAAACTTCACATTTTCAGATGTGGAGGCTCGTTTGTCGTGACTTTGGATTTACAAAAGATAGATATATTACAGAGGGGAACAGAAATAAAGTTTGGAAACAGCAAATCGTAAAATAAGAAAATTTCCAATGGGAAGTAGAAAGTACATGTGTTATAGTCTGTGATGGCATGGCATGGTAAAAGTTTGGTTTGGGGAATGCCGGCGATGCATCATTTCATCATCATCATCACCATCGCCTGCCCGTACATCGCATCAAAATTTTTCCCTTTTGTGGACTACCAAACTCACTCAATGGAAGTTGAACGTAATCCTGGCCTCGTACCTCCTCTTTCAAGCGTAAAGCTTAGCATTTTATATTCCCATTGTTTCACAGAAAACTCTGCCGTGCCAGACATTATCATCGATAGCTAAAAACCCAAGTTTTGCGTGTGTCGACAGCTTAGTTTATAGGCTCGTTATTGTGATGCATCAAAAGTCTCATATATAGTAGTCGGCTCAGTCAGTGTAAAGATGCAGGTACACAATGGCTAGCAAACTGTCTTACTTGTAGGTACCATTGTGTCTTGAGGTAAAAGTGAAAGACAAAGTCTAAAAACAAAATAATGAGTATGACATACATCCTCTTCAACACATGTCTGTGAGTATACTATGTCTGGGGGTATATGATTCTGAGCTGTTTACTTGAGAAACTAACAAGGAGACTAGGGTATAGTTCAGATTCAGAGCCAAAGCTGACGAAGCTGGCACCACTGCGATAATTTTACTGGAGTATAAGAAAACTTTACTCATAAATATCACCCAGCCTCCGTTATCATGTCGGGGATCGCATACTCGTATGCTCCTGTTTTCCCTCTGGCATCGGCATTATATTTATGTACGCTGCTAACCTGCATCCACAGCATATCTTATGAATTGCACCTGAAGCACGAGTAATGGCTTGAGAGAGTAGGAGCAGTAACAATAAAATTTTAACCGGGGCGGAAATCTCATGAGGATATACAGTTACTGGCAATGAGACATTCACCGCTTCCAAAACTATGATGGCTTTTCTAGCTCCTCAAAGGACACAGCAGCAGCAGCAGCATATCGTAGGGGTTGTGGAAAGGAAAGTGGCAACCGAGGAATATCTTAACGAAAGGAACAACTCAGAGTTCAAGCCAAGGCAAAGAATTTTTTTTGAAGCGTCTGATTTCAACCTCTGATTTTGCTTTCATAACATTGCCTACATGATGATGTGTAGTCAAGAATATATAAAAAGTCACAGACCAGTTAAGTTCATGCCTGTTACACATTTTTCACAGGCACACTCCACATTCCAAGCAGGGGAAAACCAATTTTACCCACTTTTGCAGTTTACGATTAAAATGCGCCATTTTCATTTTTATACCTAGCGGAAAAGCGACTTCCTTATGAGCTCATCCTTGATCTTAAAATGCAATGGGGCTTTTAAAAGGTTTTCTGATTAATGCGGTGAAAATTTTCCTTCTCCCTTTACAGTTGGCACCCACTTATCAACCTTGTTAATGGAGAGAAGCACTTTGCAAAAGGGCATGGAGAACGAGCTGCTGCTGGTGCGAATTATGCACGGGGTAAAACCTCCTCCCGTAAGTAATTTAATATGCACATCAAGATTTTCTAGACATTATCATGGTCTTTGTCTAACTACTCGTCCATTTGTGACACTTGCAACCTCAGTTATAGTGAAGTACACATATGAAGTCAGATACAAAACCTGTTTGATCATAAAAAACAGCTCGTAAGTAATGGATAACAAAATGAAAGCAGATCTTTTCATTAAAGAGAACTCGAAAAGGGTAACAAAAACCTGTCAGAAAGCAAGGAAATGCTTTAACCCTATTTGCATTGGAGTGATATGTTGCTTGTTTTTTGGTTAACATTACAACACATTGGATTCCTCCAAATTGACAATGACAAAACTGGATGGAAATTGAAACGGAAGAAATTTCGATCACTATAGTCAAGCCCCTTTGTACTCACTAGATGAAAAATGGGTTTGAACAGAACTTGGCACATATTCCTTTCAATTTTTCCGTTTCCTCCACTTCCTCACAGAATCATCTAATGCCACACTGACACATATGTCTTTCCATGTTCGACTTATTCGTTTACCCTGCTCTCCTAGTTGGTTACATTACCCCATTTCCCATCACCTTTTATAATATTACGTGAGCAAACGTTATGCATTTCGTTACAAGTTACTAACAATGTGCATTTAGAGAAGGAGAGTGTTTTTTATGTTGAAAGTAGTACACGCATAAAAATATACATTGTTATTAAGGCCAGAACCATACATGAAGTTGAATAATAAGGGGAAATGTGTTTTGGTGAAAGTGAGAAGTCGAGAAACTGACTATGACTGGTTTTCGGAACATGCATATGGATTTCTTTCTTCTGACTCTATACGAGATGAGACTGCTCTGTATTATCCTTGTTGTAGTACTCGCATGTACTGCATTAACCAGACACGTTGATGGAATGACACAATGCATTTTTTCCACTTTCACTCATAAAACTAAATGTATGCAATATCCTATTCCTGAGCTTGTTTGATGTGGAAATTTATATTGTCTCCCCTCGTTTTCATGCATAACACTCACCCTCCCATTTCTTTCCCGTTTTTTTAGAATTGAAAAGTGACTACCTGGTGACCTGGTTTAAAATAGTTTTGGCCATGCTGGTTATTGGACTAGTGATGCTTGGTGGAGGAGTCCTTTTCATTTACTACAGGTATGCAATGGTATAAAGTTTATTGTAATACACACATACATATATGTGTATTACATGAGCAATGTTTATGAGAGAAAATGCCTTTTTCGTCAAGAAACATGGGATTGCTCTTCCTGATAAAAGCTTTCCTTCTGAAGGGAGACGCAAGTGATCTATTGTTATCACTGTTTGGCTATTTTTTCAGAGCAAGAAGCCGTGCTGCATACAAAGATCGCAAGTTTTACACTGCTAAACAGTGTCGGAAACTATCCTTGAGGCATAGAGGACCTGGACCGTATAAAATAATTTTGAAATCTTGCGACATCACGTATGGCAGCGGACCAGTTCCAGAGAATCATGGAAAACGAGTAAGTTGTTCCAAATAAATGGATCTTGTGCTCTCTTGACATTTTTATGTATTTCTTACGTGAGTTGTTTGCGTTTTCTTGTGTATCCTCTCCCCGATAAAAGACACTAATTGGGAATATTGATTAATGTTTATAATGAACACGGAATGATAAAAACTCTCACGAGAGTAGAATGAAGTACTTTGCTCACAACAGCAGCACAACTAATGAACTTATATATGGTAGCATCATCATCATCATGAAACCTAAAATCGGGAGCCTATTCCTATTAGCATTGGAATGGAACAATACAATGATAATGATTATATTTTCTCATGAATGTGGACATGATTTTTTTTTTGGAAACAGACTTCAAAATCTCCATTCATTGGCAACCTGAGTGCGTTTCAGAGAGGCTCGCAAGACAAGCCCGACTTGCTCAAAGGCTCGTTTGGTGGGAGTAGTGGAACCCTTCGAAAGCAATCTAGTGTAACCAACATAAAGAATGAAAGTGGAACTCTGACAGGATCCACGCTTGGGGATCGTACCGCTCGTTACAAAGTAAGCAAGAAGCCATGTACATTCATTCTCCCACTCATATTAATACGTATACTGATCCTTACATGTCAGTGAAATCTATCTACTACTCCTTTCAAAAATACATGGAGAAGTAGGTTTGCCACACATATTCTTATTCCACTCCGACTGCTTTCTTCGCTAATGTATTTTATCCTTCCTCACACCACCAGACCATGCACATATCCTTGCAAAATCCAGGGTTTCATCTGTATGCAAGAAACGTGCAAAAGGAAAAGAGAGAGAGAGAGAGAGAAAAGAAAGAGGAAGGCACAGAAGATGAAACATGGAAGGCAGGATCTATGAAAGGATGATGATGCAGTATTATGTATACAAAAAGTTTATGCATCATATTATATAACACAATAGAGACCCTAGTTTTTATGGGTACAAAAAACAAAAAGAGCTGCAGCATGAACAAATACAAAAGCATATATAGTAGTCAAGAAACAAATACGCATGTATATAGCGTATACTATAATAGGTAAGATGAATTCGTGTAGGCACATCTAATGTCTCTACGTGCATTCCAGAAGTGAGGTAAATATCCTTGCGAATACTAAAATTCACCCAGTAGACTAGAATTTCGAATTATCCACAAAGGAAGAATGAAAGAAAAGAAATGAAAGTATCCACTTGCTACATTACTTAAGACGAACAGTGTAGCTCTGAGACTTTACATTTTAGAGCTAAGTCGACAAGGAGGATTTTTTTTATATTATGCCCGCTTCACCATCTACTTCCCCTCTTGGTTTAGATAGAGGCTAGGCTATGTTTTACGTATTAGGAAAGTTAAATGTATGCTATTTTTACCACCACGCTGCTTCTTTCCCCACATTTCCCTTTTGATATCAAATTTGAAGAGCATGACATGAAAGTTCAAGCAGTTTCCTTTTCTCACTTCTCAAAACGTCATTTTTGCTCTATTATTCTCCCATCATATGCTGTTTAAGTAGAACTCGTTGAAAGTCATCATTACTCATTATTTGGGAAACGTGTCGCGGAGCCTTCAGCTTTCTGCCACGTTTTACTTTTTAGATTTGTCATACCAGCATACTTGAGTGTGTATACAACGTGTTATTTAGACACTAAACTAAGAATTTCAACAAATTCATTAAATCGCTCTTTGACCTGTTTTACAGTACAGTATAGTTCTTTGTTTGTTGTGTACTTACTCTTGATTCTTGTGAAGCCCTCGTCTTCACATTAGTTTAACTTGTACCTTTTTTTTGTACTGACGTTGATAATCTCTTTCTCCACACACACATACCAAACTATTATGGTGTAATACAGATGAGCAAGAAATGTAAAGCCGTTTCAAGCAGACTATGCAGAGATATGCACGTTTGGAGAAAAGAACTAGTTCTTTTAGCTTCTCACAAAGTATTTGGAACTGAAATGAAATAAGATTAAAAAATATCCCTGATTCTCTTGGAAAAGCTTTTTCATCAAACAAAGTTTTCTCTCCAGAGCTATTACAAGATTTCATTTTGGAAGAAATCTTCCAAGCACTAATTTAGTTTACGTTCCTAGACAGACTCATAAAATGGATTCTAAAAACACCAACTAAACACCACATTTTATACACTCGCTCATTTGCTGGGCTGGCAAGAAAAATGTTGAGGCTGCATACATTTGAAAATCCTAGAGAAAACAGTAGCATTCATAGAGTTCCCTTTCTGCTTACGTCAACATCTCTTTCTCTGTAAAAGAAGTCTTTATGACTTGAAAATATAGGGTCGTATTTTAGAACCTGAGAACTAAAGTAAACAGCACAATACTCATAATAGCAGAAAGGAATTGGAGCTCCAGCCTATTTTTCTATAATCAGCTTATGATATTAATTTGTAATTTTTAACATTTTTCAGTTGGCCACCACAGCAGCATTCTCTTTACCATTGCTAAAGAATCAAAAAAGCTTATAGTTGTTTCCAACGTTTGAACTTTTCTGTAGATTCATTGTGTATAGGGATTTTTCTCGCTGAATTCGCAATATAAAAATATATATGGTATATAGCTCACAAATGGTTTTATATTATTTAAGTGTCATTTTTATAGTCGATCGATTGTTCATGCTCACTCCGAAAGAGCATGCTTAACTGATCAAGCACAAACAATACACACAAGTTCATTACCTAAACGTTCTTGCTTTGTCTGTAACTGGAAGTATAAAATATCAAATCTCTATTACCTCCATGAAACGAATAATATAAAAATACGTATGAAAATGAAAAGGAATAGAAACCGAGACAGTATAAGACTCCCTGCTGGGAGGGAATGCTGGCAGTGCTAATGGTCACAACGATGCTGTTAGTGTTAATACGTACTTATAGCTATCATATTATATGACAGGACAGTTTTGCAAAAGAAAGATGTATAAACTTCATGCACATATCTATATATACATATGAGCCCTTGTACTACTACTGATTCGTTTAATTTATGTTGTATGGTTTTTTTTAGGGAGACGTCATTTTTCTCAAGAAACTCCCAGTCGTCCCTTCTCCAGAACCATTTGAGATCAAAATGAAGGCCATGCTAGTTTTGGAAACGGTGAGCTAAATTTATGTGATTAATAGTGTATATTCTAGTTACGTACATTAAAATTGCATGAAGGTGAACTTGCTAAGTGTGTTAAGGTCAGACTCAAGTCAAAGGTAAATTTTTGGGTGTCCCTCTTCAGTATTTTTTTGGATGAGTATTCTCGACTAATGGTTGGCCAGCGGGTGCTCCATTTCACCTAAAATGTTAAAAAGGCATTGAGTGAAAGTCAATGCATGCTCCATTATCTCGGCCATACTTACACTTTAATGGAATTGTTCATCATATGCGATTGTATTTTCTTAATAGCTTCATGGGCTGCGACATGAGAACTTGGTGGCAATGTTGGGATGCTTAGCGGAAGAGGCCCCGTTTCTCGTTTGGGAGTACTGCAGCCGTGGCTCCCTTTACGACATCATCAAGCAGAGTGACATCAAGCTTGACTGGGCTTTTAAACTTTCTCTTTTAACGGATCTGGTTCGAGTAAGTGAATAAAAGTAACTGTAGGTTGCTTCTAACATTGTCTTCAAGTGAGTGAGTAGATTTTGGTGAAAGTTTGCGAACAAACTTTCTTTCAATTTTCCCTGTTCAATTTTGAGGAGCGCTGTTCCACAGTAACTGCGTGAGGCTGGTAGAATGCCACTACTTGTCCATATAATAGTTTATGTCTGTTCCTCTTTAAAAAAATGAAGAAGGTCCTGTTTAATCCATTTTATTCAAGAAGAAAAGCTTAGTTAGAATGTATATAAGCTGGAGATTTTTATATTATATTTCATATGGCTAATGCAGTATGTTGGATTACCACTTGAGTTTCCGCCACTTGATTTTTGCATAAGACTTCAATAAATGAAGAAATGGATGTACTTTTAGACACCCAAGAATACTCCAGTGCCTCCTCCGATAAATAGTAGCTTTTATGTCATATTCATTAGCTCTTTAGGGCAACGCATATCTAACACCCTTTTCCGCTTTATATGTAAGAATGAGGATGATGATGATGCATTACACCTACTCCTCCTTTTGTTCGGAGTTTTTATACGGAAGCGTCTTTAACGTCTATATATAAACTATAATATACAGTCATTTCATTTGCTTTATCCATTTGGTTCGAAAAGCTGAAGAATCCCAGAAAAAGTTAAGAATTCACGAATGTTTGCAAACGGCATACACACAAGCAGAGGAGTAACAAACGAAACTAAAAGTTTACTTGATTCTTTTCTCGAGTCGAGTTGATGGAATTCTTTGCAATCTAGCTTAGCCAAGTTCCAAAAAGAGGTACTCGGCACAAGCACAACTCTCACACTACTTTTGGAGAGGCATGGATTAATAATTCGTTTCAAGCACACAAGGATTTATTGGAAGTTGGCTAGAAAAGTAGTAGTCCTACCTTCCCCTCTCACTGTTACTTTAAAAGCACTCACCACATAATGCTCCCTTTTCATATGATCCTATACTATACATTCAAGTGAACAGAGTTTGTAGGGAAAAGCGTTTCCAAATCATTTATACTACATTAGAGGGGGATGCATTATTTTATTAGTTTTAGAGAGCGAAAAACTCTCCGAGTGGCTCAATGAAACATATCCCTTTCCAGAAAAAAGTTTTTTTTTGCAAATGTTAGCAAATAGCTGAGAAGGGACTTTCATGGAAATAAAAATGCAGACACATTTTGTCTAGCAAAACCAAACAGGAATTTGCTTTGCTTCATTGCACAGAATAATTTATGAATACGATGAAACATTTGATTTTTTTATCAACAAACTACAAAAAACTCACATTGAGCTCCTATTATCAACTAGAAAATGCAATAACATGGTGGTTCGTAAAAAACATTAAAGCACGTTATTCACAGGATTTACTCAAAAAATGGCAGACAAGTATAAGTTGCATTACGGGATGCCTCCAGCTCTGTACAAAGTAAAATAGTATGTAACGCTGTGATAACAAGGTAAGGCAAGGTTCATGTCTGCCATCAAAAGTTCTAGATTGAAATAATGGGATGTTTTACTTGGAAAATTGGAAATAAGGCAAATATTATGTAAAATATGATTCTGGAATTATATGCAGTGCATGTTTCGTACACTGTACGTGCATTGATCGAAATAAATTTCCCAGAAAAATAAAAATGGGTTAGCCAGCATCACGCATCTATTCACATCATAGTAAGTGTGTAGATAGTATTGAATAAATATCATGTAAATTCTATTGTCTGTTGTACAAGGAATTTTTTAGACTCTGACATAAAATGAGGGGATTATCTTTGTTCAAGACATGAAATAGCACTAGAATGTTGAATATACTTGATTTTTATTGGTACATATATATTTCGAATGATATTCAGTGACCTTTTTTATGCTTACTCACTTGTGGCTTTGTTATAGAATCATTTGTAAAACCATATGTTGAAAAATAAATGTAAATTTTACAAGGCTATGCATACATGTGGAAGACTTGCTGAGAATTGTGTATATAATGTATGTTCCTCAGGGGATGCGGTATCTTCACTCCAGCATGATACGCTGCCACGGCTTCCTTAACTCTCATAATTGCGTTATTGATGCCCGTTGGGTGTTGAAAATTACTGATTACGGCATGCCTGCCCTTTACCAAACACAGGGTTTACCTTTTCCAACAAAATCACCGAAAGGTATGAATCATAACATTATTTGCCACTTACTTCCCGGAATTCTTATAGGTACATAAACGACTTCACATTACATTACATTTTTATGGAGTTAATGCAATATTAAATTATAAAAATACTGGTTAGTTTTTGAAAAGTAAGTAAATCCAGGATGAGATACTATCTACAGAAACTACAGAAAGCAATAATTCTGATTTCGGTAGCACTTTCAATATAAGTCTACTGAATGTAAAATTTACAACTTGTACATATATATATTCAAGAGGAGTGCATGTTTTGAACACATGTGGTATTACGTAATATATATGACACAGAGGGAAATAAATTTTATTCGGATTTTCAGAGCTCTTATGGACTGCACCAGAACTGCTTCGCGATGAGAGTTTACGAAAACAAGGAACGCAACCTGGGGATGTGTACAGCTTTGCTATCATGATGCAGGAAGTGTTGGTCCGTGGAGAACCCTATTGTATGCTTACACTCACACCGGAAGGTAAACACACAAATGAAAACCTATATTATTATGCTTCGTTTTGATACATTTTGCACAAACAACTAGGCATTACAAGTGGAGGATCAAAAAGCACAATATTTAATACCTGAGAAAAAAAAAGATATTAGGAGAAAAGCTTATATAGTCTTCAGTATATATATTATTCTATGAAAACAGTTTTGCAAAAGTGTCTACGTCATCATCAACCGATGACTCGTAATAGGAAGGCTTTGTGAGTGAAAGAGAAAACAAAGGATCATTTGTTTACTAGAAGCTCTACCACTAGGATTAACTTCTCACAAGCCTTTAATACCAGAATACTTTATAGTTATTACGAATATATACGCATCACGAATTGCGCTTTCTGTTTGGGTAGATTATTGTTGCTTGAATTAGAACTGAAACAACTCCATCATTAGGATGGAGCCTTTGTTTGCACTTTTTCAACAAATTCCTGTTTTTTTGGTCTCAAGTTTATGATGATATGTAGTGTGCTTCTGCAACATATCAAAAAGAGCTTCTTCTACTCTTTTTCCCCTTTCATCTTTTTCATCCAGCTTTGAGATCATGAAAGTTTCTCTGTTTGTTACAATACACCACCCCGCTTCTCTCAAAGAACTGAACTGAAGTCAACGGATATCAATAAATCTTTATAATTCTTGGTCTTTCTCGCAGTCAGTTTGTGTTTTGTGAATATTCACATGCCAGGCAACGTGCTGTCTGTCATTATCCACTTATTCTTTCAACTTGTAAGTTCTTGTTTGGCATTCCACGTGGAGTTGCGACTTTTCTTTCTTTCTTTTACTTTCGAAATTTGTATTTGTTAGTTTCATGACAGAAAATCAATTTTTGCCACCAGTTTTAACACCTGTATCGAGTGTTTTCTGTTGTAAAATTGGTTTACAAGAGAAAATTTGTTCCTCAATTGAAAAATAATCCGTGCAAGGTGTTGCAAGAGTTATCAGTATAAATTTCACAAGAACACTCCTGCTTTCTTTCTCAAACTGGTTGTTTTATTGCATTTTTATTTCATTTTGCATGTTGCCCCAAAAAAGTGTTTACTACCATTATTTTTTATTCCGTAAAAGTCTTGATAAAATATACAACATATTTACAGTATATATTAGCCTGCCAACATCTACGATGCTTTACAAATGTGAGTTACTGCATGTGTAGCTTTATACATTAACCAGGAATGACAGGATGTAATTGATGAGCCCAAAGGTGTGGTAATTTAATTAAAGTCTTCACGCTAAGATCATTCCTGCTGTGAAAAGAGGCAGACATCTTCAACATTTCTCATTTGAAGATTTTTGGCATGGTTAATGTGCGTCAGTTAACATACTGCTTCAGTATAAATACAACACGAATATGTATGTAATAATGAGAACGAAACAGGACTGTGACATTGTCTAACTACGCGTTTTATTAGAAGGCTTTTCCGTTTTCATGTGCCGTAAAGTTGTGTTATTGCATAAGGAGTTTCCTTTATGGCCACACAAAATAATTTTGTTTGTTATTACATTCTTGTATAGAAATACTGGAGAAATTGAAACGACCACCACCTCTTATTCGTCCATCCGTTAGCAAAGGAGCTGCTCCTCCTGAAGCCGTTAATATCATGAGGCAATGCTGGGCAGAACTTCCGGATATGAGACCAGATTTCATGGTTATACATGACCTCTTCAAGACTCTAAATTTTGGCAGGTTTGAACCAGTTATTTTGGACGATATTAACATTATTTCGTCAAGGATGGCGTTTCCATCATTTATTTTCGTAGCTATATGTGAACTAAACCCATATACATGTACGTTCATCAGTTGCACTAGGTTTGGGCGTTGTTGCAATTCGATACAACTTCAACACTGGGAATGGGAAGTATCTCAATAAATATCAATTAAGAGCAATATTGCTTGGTAATAAAATTGAGGAAACTACAATGTAGAAACGATAGACTTTACAGATTCTACATTAACTTAATACCATTGCGTCTAACTAAAGGACTCAGTTCATCTTGTCCAAAAAAGCATAATGAACTATTTATTACGAGCTACCTAAAATTAACTGGCTTACATGGAACAAAAGTTTTGCGACCAAAACGTCAGAAGTATTAGTAATCATCAGTACAACGATGCGATAACACTGACATTTATGCAAGAAAACTACATACGATCCTTAATCTAACAAGATTTTCATGCCATTTTTTATGCTAACATATAGAATTACACATCTCGGAAACCTGATCTAGCTTACTTCAGTTTGGTTAGCTATCCGATCATTTCCTTCTGTTTCTAGAAACTCGTGTTAGCAAAGAAATGATTCATGATCATGATATTCATGATGAATATAGAAATGCAAATTCCTAGCATGATCTGCCAGCTGTATCAATAATAAGTTTAGTTTTATGAAGATTATTGAGAAGAAATATTATTAAAGTGCCCCGTCGAGCTTGACTGGAAAATTTTGATAGCTGCAAATATATATTTACTATTACTTTTGTATATAAAAATAAGATTTTCTGAGAAAAATTTATATATTAAATGTAACCCCGTAGAAAACCTTGGGGGATACACACGCACGTTCCATCAAATCAAGTAACATTTCACGCCTAAATAGCAAAGCAAGCATGTACGCGTTCACTTTAATAGCATCATGATGATGGCACAAAAATCACGTCAGAACTAGTGTAACCAACTTGACGTGTGAGAGGGAGACGGCTATTAACAGGGAGGGATGAAGCTAGAAAGCTTCACTTTTTAATGATTTCCTCTAACTTTCTCCATGCACGTATATTAGTGGTAGCGTATAAATAAGCACACAAATATTCTCCGCTGTTGCGGAATGGTTGTTGAAAATGGTAGTCATAAAACACAATCAAAAAGGGCTTGCTCTGCTTGCACAAGCATGGATGAGGAATGAATATGTATGCAAATTATTCGGCGGATTTCACGTCACCACGATCTCAGGAGTGACGGATGATCCAAGTTAGTGCGACTATCTGATAGAGGAAATTGGATTATAAAATTTTACCATACTTACACGAATACTTGGTCATGTGGTTCATGAAAGCATCCTGAGGGCGTAATGTGACGCCAAGAACGAGGCATCTCCCACATGGAATCGAAACACCGTATGCTGAGACACAACAACTCATGTGTTTCAAGCGGGTTATCATTAGTTTAGCGCGTGCCAATACTATATATGTATATAGCAAGAAAAAGGCAAAACTCCAGACAATTTACAAGATCTCTTAGTCTCGACACACTGCGTCTTATTACGCCTCATGCCTCGATTTCTCCATGTTTTTCTTACCTACTTAGTGTCAGTCATGGAGAAAATGCTTATTAGATAAAGTGAGTTGCATGGTTTTTGGAAACGAGAACTCTTTGTAAAGTAACTATACGCAATGTGTTGTGTACGGGTAGCTTCATATTCATGACTAGGTGCTATACACAAGTTTGCTTTAATGAGAAAATTGTTTGGGAACTCAGGAAAGCCAACATCGTAGACACCATGTTCCAGATGTTGGAAAAGTATAGCAATAACTTGGAAGAGCTAATTCGTGAACGAACCGAACAGCTGGACTTGGAAAAAAAGAAAACGGAGCAACTCCTCAACCGCATGCTACCCAAGTTAGTGACCAACCATTAACAAAATTAAATTCTTAGCGAAAGTAGATTCTAAATTTTCTAAAAACTAATATAACAATCATTCTGAGGTAACAACCCCATCCCATTTTTTGTCAGGTTGTATGTACCTATATATTTATCTTGGGTTAACATTGTGATATTTACAGTACAGTCGCTGAAAAGTTAAAGTTAGGGCTGCCGGTCGACCCTGAAGAGTTCTCAGAAGTGACCATTTACTTCTCAGATATTGTTGGTTTTACCACCATTTCAGCGTACTCAACTCCTTTTGAGGTGGTAGACTTACTGAATGATCTCTACACTTGCTTTGATGCTACAATCAATGACTACAATGTATATAAGGTAAACAGACATTTGTATGAGCGTCTGCACATAAAACTAGCCCTTCTCAAACATTTGCCATGAGTGAGTTCCTTTGAATGCGTTTCTTTGCTTTTACTTGAGACTATATACGTTGAATCCAAAGTAGTAGAACGTTACATGAAATGTTTAATATTCTGCAAAGTCCGTTACGTGATTTTCTCTTAATAATGCTTTCACTTTAGGTGGAGACAATTGGCGATGCCTACATGTGTGTTGGTGGGGCACCCGGTAAGTTCATTTTATTTTATTGGCTGTTTTATATCTTTTTAGGAGATTTTTTGAGAGATAAATATTATATGTATATGTCAATTATATTATATTTGTTTCACGAAGTGGCGAATCCTGACCATGCCGATCAGATAGCCACAATGGCATTAGACCTGCTTCACCAGAGTGGAAAGTTCAGAATCAGACACCTACCCTTTACTCCTTTGAGACTGAGAATCGGGCTCCATACAGGTTGAAATATTCTCCATTGTTTCACTTTCTAGTAGTGTACCAATTATTGTTTCAAACTTTGAAAAAATACGTGATTCTTCAAACAGTTTGTACTGTTGAACGTGCATTACATTCTTTATGTATCAACGTACTAGAGAGCAAGACATTTACTGAATGTCGAGATAACTCTGCCTTTCATTTAATGTACAGGAAGTTGTTGTGCTGGTGTGGTTGGTCTCACGATGCCCCGATACTGCCTGTTTGGAGATACAGTGAACACAGCTTCACGAATGGAGTCAACAGGTAAAACTTCATCATTTTTGCATTACATATTCCGATCTTGAAACGCATAGACTGGAAATATTACGATATAAGACAATTTAATATGACCTTGGAACTATAGGAGCACCTTGGCGAGTACATATCTCGGGGGAAACGAAATCAAAGCTTGATGAAGCCGGCGGATACATTACAGAATATAGGTAAGAAAAGCCTCAATATTTGTCCTTCATTTGTGTACATACTTATAATGATGCTGAAATATATTAAACAAATAGTCTGTAAAAACTGGATCAATAAGATTATTGATTGTAAAAAACAATGTCTCATGCTTTTCTAAATAGGGGTATAACAGAAATCAAGGGGAAAGGTCCCATGCACACATACTGGCTACTTGGAAAAGAAGGATTTGACAAAGAAATGCCTACACCACCAGGATTGTGGTATGTCACAAGAATAAAAACTTTTTTTCTTCACCTCTTGTCATATTCATGTGCTCACGAAATTTATTAACTCATTCGTCAACTCTTTTTTTTCTGTTTGAACGAGTCGAATGATTTTGTTCGGAATTTGCCATTGTGATTGAATTATTTGTTCTTTTGTTCTACTTTCCATTTATTACTCGTCAATTTTGGATGAACGTTGATGCAATTTACTCTTTCATGCAGTGAGAATCATGGGTAAGTAAAAAAAGTAAAGTAAATTACAGAATGCCGAGGATTTATATTTTTAGTTGATGTAGTTTGTTTTCATGATGAGAAGCATTCCTATTGCGTGTATTCACGTTAGCTGAGATATCTTTGTTGAGCTTAAAACGTTTCTATGATCAAAAGAAAATGTTTGCTTGTTTCGTGTCATAAGACTGGACGAGAATTCGATCATCTATGGAAGAACAGGAATAATGCCAGGTTCAGAACCAATCTCATCTTGTGTTCCATTGGAGAATAAAGTAAGTCAGAGCAAGCAAAGCGAAGCCACAACATCATCGATTGCGACTCCTGCTGCCGTCGCTTCTTCTTCCTCGAAACACTTGGCTCCTCCAAAGGTTTCTTCGTCTTTTGGGATTATGTCAGGGGAAAACTATGTGAGATCACTGTCTCCAGCAGAACAGGCACGGGCCAAACTAAATATACATATATCTATTGTAGACAGACACACACGAGCTGAGATTTGTCTTTTGTACCATTTTTGTATATGAGGAAAACCAATTCATTTGATTTGATGTCTTTCATTTTTTTAACAATCCAGGTTGCGCATCAGTTGCTGAATGGTCGACCAACAACAAAAGGTCTACGTCGACAGTTGAGTTTAGATCATAAAGTTATGCCAGTAGTTTTGCGAGCCGCTCATAAAGCTACGGTACGTCGAGCCCCGTCACTGGAAGAAAATTTAGAGAACGCAACTTCTATGAGTATCCCCCTGGTTGCTTCGAGCAGAACGGATAGTCAGTCAAGTAGAAATGGTATCCTGAAGCATTCACCTTCCCCTAGAGTAGTAACTTTTGAGAAAAGTTCAGGGTCAGCTAAAGATATAGTAGGGGGAGAAGATGCTCCTAGCAATACTGGAAATGGCGACGATGAGAGAAAGAGAAGGTCAGAGACAGTGGTGAAAGTTGAGACTATCAATAATAATCTATCCTCATCCACGTCCAAAACGACGACTGAGCCTGTTCTTTCCAACAGAAAAAGTTTGGTTAGAAATGAGATAACTAATGCTCCTGTCACATCCTTTGACCCTTCTGAGAAATTTCATAATAGCATTACGATTTCCCAACAAGGCTTGACTTTAGTGAGTAATAATAATAATAATAATAGTGCCAGTGCTAGCGGCACCAGTAACACCAACCAGCCAGCTGGACTATCCGCCGGGGTACCGTTATCAACGTCCTTGCAACCACCATCTACCTCCAAAATCAATAGTAATTTTTCACTAACGAGCTCCCAGCAGCAAAATCCTGATATTAATGTAGAAACAATAAATACAGCCACTACCACAATTCCAACTGCTTCCACATCTGTTTTACTATCATCATCAAATTCTCCTGGTGAACTAATAACCCAGAACAATTGCAGTACGGTGGTCGCTAATAATATCATTATCACTAGCTCAGATCCTAAACTTAGACTCAGTGCAAATCGAGCTGCGAAGCTTGCAAAAGTGTTGTCTGTGGTAGAAGAAAGTCCAAAAATGGGGAGAAAGTATGAAATTTCATCACCTAATCATGTGTAACTTTCCCTCGCCAATTGAGCTTACAGAGCAAAATGATGACGAGCTAACGTTTCTTTGTTCGCTACAATTTGCCCTCTACGACTAATTATTATTATCTGTTAGCTGCCGACCTAACATGAAGGGTACCTGTTTGAGATTATCATTCGTATTTTAAACATGCTCTAGACCATCAGTAATTGTATGTATGTATGTATGTATTACAAATATTATACTTTTCGTTAATTCATTCACAAAATCTCTGTAGGTTCCCCGTAGGTTTAAAATATTATATACAAATGTGTACATAGAATATTATGGATTGATGTAGATTGGCCAATCATATACGTACGCTCCTGAAATTTTTAATATTGGATATGAAAGAAACAAAGTATTTGCTATTGTTGTTGTAACATGTTATCGGAAACGAATAATAAAGTTAGCAAAGAGATGTAAACCAATTACGAAGCGAAAAATGCTTTAATATCATATTGTTTTAGAATTTGACCTTCATCTATCACATTCCTTGCTTTAGATTATACAAAAATGATACGAAAGAACTCGGACATATTTTTATGGCTCGATATTACTACATCAAATGACTGCGGCTATGTATGAGAAGTAATTTAATTACCATCTAAATCACTCGTAATAAAGGAATAAGAAAAGAGATGCTTTGTTTGCATCAAATTTACGGGTTGGACAGACCCTATATATCCGTAGCCCAACAACACAACAACAACAATCATATATCTTAATATCTTGTTTGAAGAAGCCACAGCGGAAAACCTATTATCCTTGTTCCACTCGACGTAAAATCCAACATAAAGCAAGTAATCTGTCTGATCAACAAGGAAAAATTGAGATCCCCATGAAAGCATTAGCGTTGGCTCTCTTTGAAACAGCGATATGTTTAAAAGATGCGTATAGAACACATCACCACATGCATTGTGTAGCGCCATAGGGCCAAGTCAAGTCAACGTTGTTTCATTATTGCATTGCACAACCAAGAATTTTTAGCGGAAGGTTGGCGATCTGGCTGGTGCGGTTCATGCTTGCTTCCGCGTCCAAGTAAGGAGCTGGTGAGCACATTGTAATTGCATATTATGCCTTACACGTTCATTATATTTGATTAAAGGTACTATTTATGATGTAGTAGGCATGCCCAGGTAATGAAATGATGCACTCATTTCCGGGACAGTTTGAGTCCACAATGATCTAGTTGGAGCACTATAGGTGTATTGCTCTATTCTGTGCTACTTCGAGGAGCATAGAAGAATTAAGCCTTGCGGTATATAGCGCTACCGGAATATAAGGATGTCCTTTCTTGTGGCTGTGTTGTGGGTATCGCGTTGTAGGTAATTTCTTTTATTGAGAGGCCATAGCGTATTCGCGATTTGTAGATACAGAAATCTAACAAGGGTACTGCGAGAGCGAGATATGGAAACCGATTTGGCTTCAATATATTGTTCTCTATGGTGGGTATATTTCCTAAGAGCGGATCTATGGTGAATAATTACCAAACCGGGAATACGAAATTTAAAGATTCGCCGAATATTAGTCGCTGTTTGATTATAAGATAGATTCCTCAAGGGTGTAAATTTATAATTGGGACGAATTCTGGGATTTGCATATGAACAGCGTAATGTAGCTTAATTACTACACGGCTTGGCGCTGGAACCTGTGCCTGGAGCCGGTCGCCTCTTTGATTTATGCACAAACTACGCTGAGCATTCGGTTATCTAGTGATTGTTATCACTCTGCTGAAGCAAATTTATAGGTCGTCATTCGACTCAGAAGACTTATTGTATATATGCTAAGCGATATTTCACTCGTCCATTTCTCGTGATTTACACGATAATTGCACTTGTATAGGTTCTTTAAAGGACATGAAATCAGGATTCACAAGTTTATGCCAAGGTCTATATCTTAGTCATAATATATAAGATAAAGTTCATGGTTAGATGTTCATCTAAAAGCGGGAGGAAGCAATACGTATGTAAAATCTTAAGTTGTCTCGGCGCAAGGGCCTAGAGCTTCGCTGGAGAATGAATGTAAGCGTGTGATGAGTTGGAAATATGATTTATACGGTAGGGTAGAGTATAAGCTATAAATAAAGCATTGGACGGAGCAAGTGCTATCTCATTCGTTTTAGATACATCTCCCAGCATGCCGCATATTTTGATACTTTTAGCATGACAAAAAAAGTCCCCATTGACATTTATTGCTTCAAATACTTTGGAAATAGAAATAAACTCAATTTCTTATAAAAAGAAACTACAGCACAAAGTCAATTTAGTTCAAGGGCCATGCGCATACATAGCTGGAACTTGTATTCATCAACGACACTTGGAGTGAACATATTTGTGTGCAAAACAAACTTTCAACATGTATAAAAGCGAAAAGGATGCCGAAGTTTCAGCAAAAAGAACGAAAAGGGTTTTGGAGACTGAGAAAGACATATATCAACACTATTTTATTGACAATAGTCCAGATTGAATAAGTCAATTCTTTTGTGTTGTTGGGTAAGTTCATCCGTTTTTATTGTATGTTATAGTAATTCATGATGATTAGCTTTAGCATTCATCTGATAATAATACTGGAGTAGTCTTGAAAATGCATCGCGTATACATGTACATCAGAGATGCAAGTCTTCATTCACGTGAAGACATTTGAAGACTTCATTCACGTGAAGAGCTCCTAATTTCGTGAAGATGAATGAAGACAAGGGCAAGTCTTCACAAATGAATGAAGAAGAATGAAGATGCGCTCTTGTGAAGTGAATGAAGAATGAAGGCAGTAACATTTACTTCATCTTCAAATCCAACATAGCAATTCACATTGTATAGCATCAAAACGAATTATGCTTTAGAACAAAGGCTGCCTTTACACAAAAACTCCATATGGCTTTAAAAGTTATAAAAATTTCTATAAAATTTTCTCATAAACTTATCGTGGTTCCATAATCCATACCATCTAATTTGGATGATCCAAATGCTCGTCTATCGAGCATGAAAGAATCTGCATTGAGTTGAGCCTTGTTATCCATCAAAATCTACTTCTCAATTACATATTTAATATTTTACCGTTTATATTTCCAATTACAATTTGTCCCCTTTTCCCAACTCGAGCAACTTAACGATACTTTATTGTTATATGTTGATCGTAATCTGCACTGTAAATGTTAAATTAGTAAGTGAGGGTAAGGTAGTAACGAAAAGTTAAACGAAGAAGGGAGAATAAGCTAACAAATTAGTGCAGCAGTTCCAATTCCATATTTAGATTGTTTTAGGACTAACGAATTTTAGTGGCATACATTATGATGCATGAAAAGGATTGAAGAAAGATGAAGACGTAGAGCACCCGTGAATGAAGATGAATGAAGACGAAGGTTTAGTTTTATTTGAAGATGAAACTTCACCTTTCTATCTTCACGTGAATGAAGATGAATGAAGACACCCTTTCAAAAACCAAAATGAAGTGAAGATGAATGAAGAATTTCATTTGCTTGCATCTCTGATGTACATACATGGCACTACTTTACTTTACAAATTCTATTTTTGGGAGAGGAACTTTTCTTTGCGCATACTGTAAACTGAGAGTTTATCCAGGGTCCTGGCAAGTGCTAAAGTACTTGCTATGTATTGAAACCTTGAACAATTCCGGTTTAAATAAAAATTTTATACAAAAATGTATGTACTGTGTAACAATAATTAAATCATGTCATTGTTAGCACATTATCCCCACCCAGGTACAAACGCTTTATAAATATTATTGTCTGTGTGATTTCATCTTACATGAGCCTTCGACTGTCAATGTTTGACATAAAACCATATTCATAATATATTAGGCCATATTGTGATACACTTATTGCAGTTTATGACTGTTGGTTGGGGTTTGGGGCAATCTTTAACTACATTCTTATACAACCAGTTGCGACATAACTGACAACATCCCTTGCATCAGCGCTCGTGATTTATTCATTATTTTGATGTTGGTTTAGTTTAGTTCAAGGCTGATAAATCATTCTTTCCTAGCCGTTTCCTTATGCATTGGCTCACTTCTGTTATACATCGTTGGTACATACATTTATGATGCGGTGGCCGCAGATTTTAATTTTGTCCACATTTTCCATTGTAGCTAACACAATGTTCAGTCTTTTAACGCACACCTCTTATGGCTACATTGCATTATTAATTTCCTTTCTTGTCAAACATTAACATTTTACACGTTTACGATATTTTTACACAGATAATGAGGTTGGGGTTATGTATTATTCACAATGTTAACTAACATGAACACATACATAACCCTTCCCCATGAAGACGATAAGAAAGTACCTTTTTGCTTAAAAGCTCTCAGCATCTTATTAAATATTTAGCGACAGCTTGATGGGCTTCTAATTTAACTGTCTAATTCTGGTAGGTAGGAATGGTACTTGAATGTAGCAAGAAAATAAATTGCCGTGAAGACACACAATATTTCCGTATGTACGAAACATAATGGTAAAAAAGTACATTATATCATATCGCAAAAACCATACTTTGGTGAAGCATGCAAGCATTAGCATACATACGTGGTTGTACACACTTATTCGCATTACTCCAATTTTGCATACCACACTACCACGCATGTAGCAAAAAGACAATACAACTTGCTAATATGCACGTACGTACGTACAAAACTTGTTAAATATCCACAAAACAGTTTGGAACCCATACTTTACATTAAAATCAATACATCTTTCGTTCCTTCTGCCAAAGCGGTTAGTTGATAAATTGATGAAACACAAAAATGGCAGTCCTAACCTTTACATTATTTATGCATTTCCTCATCATAAAGCCAACTTGAGGATTCATCAAATTTGTATGGAATTTTGCAGTAGCAACTCATTCCTCAATCAATCCCATAAAAAAGTATATAACCCACTGCAACACGACCCAAGTAATAGCTGGGACGGGTTGGATCTACACGTTGTAGTTACTTTTTTCATACGTTAAATTAAATTAAACTTGCATACAGATCCACAAACGAAGCACGGCGATCGAAAATCCTTTTTGAAGTTTGGCAAGCCAGCAGTCTGTACGCATATCAAAAGCGTATGTCGAATACACAAAATAAATGGTAATGGTTGAAATGCTCCGTATGTAAAGAAGACAAAGTCAGTATTTCGCTGAAGTCGACGTTGTCAGTGTCATGCAAGTTGTGGAGCTGCAGCAATAAAAAATAGTTGTGTTTTTACATATTATCCATGTGTTAACTCAAGTGTTCGCAACCGCAACGTAGCTTACATTGATGATGATTGTTAGTCAGGGAGCGTGAACATAATAAATAGCTACATAGACTCTTCAAGCATTATGCATATTATGGCGTGGTTTTTCTTAACGCACCATTTTCTATAGGTATATCCAGTATATCTAATCTGTTTATCTTTATCTTGTGGTGTAGTTTGTAGTCTTCAGCTGTTGTTATGTTGGCGTGGTGTTGTTGTTTTCTTCTGCCTCTGAATCTTATTTAGCGACTTTTTTCCCGAGTGTTTGTGATTTTAAGTGTGCAAATTTGTTTTGCCAAAGAGGAGCATATTGAATAGGTACTTGTGTTGTCGTTGGTTCGGTAAGTAAAATGTAAACAAGTATTTCATAACAGCGGTTACAGATGGATGACAGTATTGCATAATGGTTCTGGCTGTAAAGTTATAAACACTTTTTTTGACAGGTCTAATTTTCAATTTTTGGGGTACTTGGCTATCGTCCATAATCAGAGGAGGAAGGACGTGTGGGAAGAGTTCGGGTTATCAAAGGAATTCAGGGAGACGACCAAGAAAGAAGAAATTGAATTGATGTAACCAACTTTGAAGTTGAAGGAAGAAATCGTTAGAAAAATGAGCAAATCCAGTGACCCAGGTTTGGTTTTTGCATTTTGTTTGTGTTCGTTTAGTTGAAGTATGAATTTTTGTACATTGGTTTTTTTACACATGTAGACCCTAAGGTTGACAAGGTTCCAACTCCAATTGTGGATGAATCAGAAGTCGAAAAGTTGGCAGAGGAAGACATATTGAGGGAGGGAATCTTTACCGTTCATTACCCGGTCTGCAAGCCATTATTATGTGAAGTTTCCCTCACGCCGACGGAGCTGATATTTGAAGAGTATGATGAAAGTGGATATGAAAGCGATTGTGACGCCCTGCAAGAACGATTTCCACTTGAGGACATTTATGGACTTCATGTCGTAGAAAGGCAAAATGAGGAGCCCTCACTCCCCTCCGTGTATCTGTGTATAATATTTTACACCAGTGCTTTGGAGTCGGATGACAACAGGAAACGGGCTTCCAGGATTTTAGAGATCAGCCAGTCTAAAGAGTTGTACCTCGGAAACTTGGAAGTAGCTAAGGATTGGTCGTTGGATTTGGAACATTTGCTTAAATTAAAATATCCAAATTTGCATAACACCCCAACGGTTAAGTCTCTACCGAACCGACAAAGTATTGAAGACATTTTCAATAGTCTAAAAACTAATGGTCGAGTTAGTGATGCGGGGAATGGCAATACTACCCAGGAAGCTAGCAAAATAGATTTGGATTTTTGTAGTGGGACATTCTCTTTGGTGCAAAGTATTTTATTTCGTCGGCAGCTATTGGTAATTGTGAATCCAGTTAGTGGGCAAGGGAAAGGAGAAAATTTATACAAGGTGAGATTTGATTAAGCTTTTACTTTTGCCATTTCATGCATAGTTTTTGCAGAGAGTAAATTGTTTTGTGCTATATTTAGGATCAAATTTCACCAGTATTTGAAGACTGTGGTATTTCAGTAAATGTGATAACAACAGAGTATTCAGGTCATGCTGCAAAATTCATATCCGCGGCTGATCTCAAAAAGTTTGATGGAATAGTCGCAGTTGGAGGTGATGGATTAGTAAATGAAGTTGTCAATGGACTCCGAACTAGAAGTGATTCCCAGCAAGCCTTGCATGTATATACTTTATGCTAAAAATCTCAGTTTAATAGGGAGTTACATGCGTAAGCCGTACACGTTTGTAAATTTAAGTTTATGTCTGAATTTTTAGCTTCCCCTTGGTGTAGTAGCAACAGGTTCGGGAAATGGCTTGGCACGATCAATAGCATCCTATTATGGCGAATCTCAAGGATACAGAAATAATCCAGTATTGTATTCCGCTCTTGCTGTCGCAAGAGGATGTGTTTCTCCTGTAAATTTGGTATGTTATTAAATGTACCCCTCATAACGTGTACTCTTTTTCAGTAATGCGTGTGCTAAACATCTAGACTAAAATAAAAAATGTGTTTATAGGCGGAAGTTTCCTTGGATGGTAGGACTTCCTTCTCGTTTTTGTCCGTAGGCTGGGGATTGCTATCTGACATTGATATAGAGAGCGAAGTTTTACGAGCGGTGGGCGAAGTAAGGTTTGTCATATGGTCATTCGTGAGACTAGCCAAGTTCCGACGATATAATGCTGAGCTATCATACATTCCGAATGATGCCAGTGGGTCTATCAACAGTAGAGTAATTATTAATGACGAATTCGTCAGTGTGTACTCCACCTGTCAATCTCATATCGGTTCTGACATGTTATTTGCAAAAGATGCTAAACCATTTGACAATACCTTGCACCTCACAATTCTTCCCAGTTCGACTGGAAGATTTGCTGCTGCTAATTTTCTCTTTAAACTCTTGAGAGGTATGATGATTAATTAAACTATTTGTGTATGGTTGTAAAACAACTGTGGAAATAGTTTTTTATCAGTATTATTATTATTTTATTTTGAAAGGTTACGGTCAGCACACCGAAGTAGATCCCGTTAAGTATGTTAAAGTCAAGGAGTTCACAATACGTTGTAAAGATAAGATTCAAGGAACGTTAACCGTGGACGGTGAACAAGTTACTGGAGAAGAAATCACTGTAAAGTTGTGTGATACTCCTTTGTACATGTACTGTATGGAATAATTATTATGATGTAAAATTTGCTCATACTACTTGTAAGCAAGGTTTTGTGCTTGATGTGTAACTATATGCGTATGTGTGTGTGTGTGTACATGACATTTATACATTCAGGAGTATTGTAACTTACAATTTGTAAGGTATTGACGTGTGAAATAGACTTTTCTACTCACTGTATTTTTAAACAAAGTAAATGCAATGTGATTATATAATGAAATCACACGTTTAGTTCAATAACTCAAAAATCTATTTGTATGTTTTTAATAAGATAATGACTATAAACTGAAATAAATTTTTGCTTGACATTCGAGTTTATAGTTTATTTATTTATATGAACCCAAGAAATAAATATGATCCACGTCATTTTTGGCGGCCGGCAAAACATGTATATATATAAATGCTAACTCTAATGGAGAAAGCATTTATATATATATAGGACTATAAACTATTCACGGTTGATTTAATATGCTCGTTTAAATTTCTGGAGCTGACTGTCTTTCCACAAACTTTTCATAAGATCGTTCTAATTCTGATGTACGCGTCTTGATGACAAGTTGCTATAATATCTAAACCGTAATAACATTTTTGCTTGACATTTGAGCAGCAGATAAAATTTGATGTTAGCTTAGCTTATCTTATCTAGTGCTTGGTACATTTTGATCTGGGAAGTCCCTTCAAAAGTCATTGACATGAAAATGAATATTTTGATGTTACTGACTGAGTAAGCATATTCGAATCATATTGCTTGCAAGTTTAATACAAAAGTTGTAATCAGATTTACCTTAGAATGGCTGTCGAAAACCAGTAGTATATCACTAAATTACGTTGATATGCCGTTCTCAACAAGCCCCGGCCCCGAGTCACTTCTATTTCTATTGGAATTGAGTTCCTATTCCCCCGAATGAAGATAGGTACTACAACAAACAAGTACTTGCTACCATGAATGAGATGGAGTAGAAAGGCATGGGAACTATCTTGTGGGTAGTCTAGTATTGCATAGACTCAAAATCTATCTTCTTATACAAAGCGTGGGACAAAAATAATCACTTATCGTTAGGTTTCATGCGATAAGTATTCATTTTTACTTTTAGTAGTCGACTCCACTTCCACTCCATTTGTTTTGCTAGAATCAAGTAGTTTAGCCTAAAACTATTTTTCTAGCGCCAGTGATACTGGAAGAAGCTATTATTGACACTAACATGGCATTGCATAATCGTGAAATAAAACAACAGCTCGAAGTCGTTCTACGCGACACCAAAATTTTATGTGAACTCGAACCATTTGTAAAGAAATGGTCACTTGACGAAATGATGCCAGCATTTGATATTAACAAAGAATCTACCGACGGAGGAAAAGAAAGTCTGAGTGAAATTTTTGAGAACTTTAAGGTTCAATCAATTTCTGAGAAACCTGCTAGGGAAGAGCTTTTTAGGGAAGTGAAAGGTGAAAGTCTCCTAACACTTTAAAGGACGGTATCAATTTTGTCATTCCATGAACATAAATACTTCAGAATCTCTTCACCTGAAGAGTCATTCATATTGATTCTCAGGTGCATTTTATCCTTTGAAATAGGAAAACTGGCAATTTCCAAAAGCAGTGATGATCGTAAGAGTGAGCTTTTCCCATTTCGCAAGTCAGAAGAAATCTCTTTAGAGGATGCGTATGACCAAGAGTTGGAGCAAACTATGGCTGCATTAGAGGAAATAGAACAAGCACCTGCTGTTACACAAAATGATATGGAAGATTATGTCCGCGGGCTTGGTGGCAAACCGGATGGCCCAGACCTTCACCAAACTAATATGCGAGAATGGAAAAATATATTTCTTGAACAATGGCTTCACTTAAACCGACTAGGCGAAGAACAAAAGGTACTTTTCCCATGTAATATCAGATTTATACCAAGCTAGATTTTGCTATAATCTTCAAAAGAATGCATTACGAACCGAATTTGACTTGAGTGTCAAATCTACATGAATCCCATAAATCCGTCATGATATGACTATAATGTTCATATATACAAGATATTACAGATGAAAGTGGTATTTGCAGACCTTGAGGCAGAATATGAACACGAGAAAAATAAATGAACTGCCTTGTGTAAAGCCCAAATCCGCTTTCCAAACTGATCTCATACGTTCCCCGGTAAAAAATGCTGATCTTCTTGCGTGCACATCTCCCAAAGCAAATCTGGACAGCCATTTTGTAGCAACAAAAGGAAATAAAAATATCTCCACAGTTGTTCCCGTTCCTCCAAAACGTGCAAGCATTTCAGAGTCACAGTCATCTTCTTTTACCTTGAAGCCCAAAGCCGTGAAGAAATTTTCAAGCTTATTGGCTACTCAGCAGGAGGTCGGGAACAGTAGGGTGGCTAGTACCACAATACCGAAGCATAAAAAATATCCAAAAGCTGCTGTACTATCCAAAGATGATTCCAACAACGGACACGACTGCAAATGGAAGCAACATCATGGTCAAGTGAAAAGACAAATGAATAGAACGGTGGATGTTGACGTAACTGACTCTCAAGGGAATGCTGCTGCTAAGAGAAATGCGATGCTGGCTCAGGGAGTGAAAGCAGGATATGACAAAATACCATCACAAGCCAGTTCAGTGCCATTTGTAAAGCCAGCACATGTCTCTAAATTTACCTCAACTTTGAGTAGAATAAGATGAAATACAGCTCATGATAAAACGGGGGGGAAATCTCATTTGTGCTATCAAAAACGCTTACTCATCCATTAAAAGCTTTGATCCTTATATCTGCTCTGAGATAATCAAGAACCGAGTCCTTGACTTTTTTAGAAGTTTTTCACAAATATGCATAATATGAGCTGCACAGTATGCCATTTTTGTGTCATGTATGTAATTTTCTAACATTCCCTACCCTATAATTTTGTGTAGTTAAATCCAAATGCGACATTCATGCTCAGGTTCTTCAATCTATAACTTTCAACATGATACAAGGCTTCAATTTGTGGGCATTGAGTACAATACAGACTCTTAAAATGTTATTTATTCAACTGATTATTGGATCTAGATAAAGAACATGCATCTGGAATTGTTGGCAATAAAATCCTTTGTGTTTTAGTAAAGATTGTTGTTTCTAACTGTGGATCTCCTCATGCTAGACGATTTCATCAAGGGTGACATAGGCGTACTATCTTCAGGTGCTTCTATTCCATTGCGAGAACCGCAGCAAGCATGCCTAAACATTTCTATGCAAATTACATTCATCACATCACTCAGACACTACTATTCGTAATACTGATGCATTTGAAGTGTATGTCAGTTATTATATGCATCTTAATATCATACCTCTTAACGTTCCATCACTCCCAGATTTTTTTCGTAGAGCTCGTAATGTTTTTCGATTGAAAATGAAAATTATAAACACCAAAATCCCTTGTGCGTAAAAGAATCCTTCAAGCACAATCCAGAATGTGGCGGATGAATGTTGTCTCCAGTTTCTTCCAATTCCAAATAATGGTCTTGCAAACTTTAAAAGGTCCATTATAAAGTAAGATAGCGTGAAGAAGAACAGATTTGCCAAGAGAGAGACCCTGACATACAAAAAAATGGTTACAATAGTTAGTCTTATTATACAAACATAATACTACCAACTACTACGTCACGCAATGACTGCGAATATTAATCTGAACTACCTTGGAGGATCATCAACTTCTGCAGAAACGCTCAATCTGCCAAAAATATAATTAACGCTTAATAAAGTTGCTGCAAAGGTTAAACTTTGTAACCCGAAAAGAACGTATTCAGTCAATAACCAATCCGGGGTCAAGCAAGATTTATAACCGTACATTGGGATATATTCTATCCGTAGATCTTCTGGAATTGACCTAAATAATAATTGTTTTTCTCAAATAATTGCTTAACTGATAAAATACAGTCGATGTAACATATTTTATGCATTTATGTGTAAGTTTATCTAATGTTTACTCTTCTTTAAGGACAACACCGTAAGTAATCACACCAATTGGTACGCTCACGATAAGCAAATAGTACACAACTAGTCTTAGCTTTGATTCCACATCAATATCCTCACCATACGATGCGAATGCATGAGATTTTCTGTGGTTGGATGGAAGTAAAAGAGGAAAATCAAAGGAGTTAATAATGATTAGTCGACTGTCATTCATTGTCATTAATTTCATAGGCATTCTTAATTACGATGATTGAAACAACTAGATAAGAATACCTTAGCATCCAATAAATGTCAAAGGCAATAGTGAAGAAACTTATATAAGTTGCAACAACAAAGAACTGATGGGAAACACCTAAACGCAGCGGAAGTAGACGTGCCATTAAAGAAACTGTCAAAACCAAGCGAAATGGAAAGCAGCTTTATAAATGTTTTCTTACTAAGAACATAGCAAAAAGTATCAGATTCTTCTGGCTCGTAGAGAAGTCCTGGCATTGACAGTGCTGAGAAGAAGGCAAGAGCCACGAAATATGCAAATTCAATCCATCCAGATACATTTAGATAGTTACGCAAGGAAAGGTAGATTATGACATTAAACACGGCAAAAAGGCACGACAGTCCTGCCACAGCTGCAAACACTTCTCTAATCCACTTCTCGTGTTGATGAACAGATGGAAATGCTTTTTGCTTCGCACACCCACTTTGGAAAACCTCAATATCAAAGGATATTCCGTCGTGAGTCCTAAGACTGATTTTTAAAGATACAGCTTATGTTAATAAATTAAAATCCAAAAGAAAATGGGCTTATCTTGTTGGAATGTCAAAAAACATCATCGGGTGAGTCTATTCAACTAAAATGTTTGCTTTTGCAAATATTTTGTACCTGTCGAAGCAGTAGTCGTTAGATTGGTACCGGTTTCCATTGTAAAGCAATGAGCCATCCTCAGAAAATCTGGGTTTGCCGACGTCTTCGGACTCAGACCCATTAGATTGCAGCCCATTTGGAAAAATTGATGAATAGCTGATGAGTTTAACACTAGGACAGGATTTGGACTCATTCCTTTCTAAAAATCTGTTTCGCGTGGAAAAATTTAGTTATTTTTAAATTTACTTGTTTTGTATCAATCAATATTACTTTCACGCAATGCGAGCTTACATCAATTGAAAATTTTTGGTTGTTTCATTACGATACTCTTGTGGCACATTCCAAACTGCTTGATGAAATTCTAAATCAAACTCAGATGAAGGAAAGGCTGTATTACAGCCTGATCCTTCAAAAGTGTTTTGTAGGCGACAACATGTATAAGCGGTCGCTTCTAATGCTGTTGATGGAAGGATGGGAAATACTGTTATGAGCATGATCGCACTAAAAATGGTGGGATCCAAATGATGATTCGCCATTTTTTCTGTTTCTCGATCTCATTAATATTAATTAGTATGATGATTTCAAGTGACAATCTCTCCAAACTCAGTACGACGGAAATGTGAGAAAAACTGCTCCGATATGATTTATGGGGGAAAGGGAAACACGACTGGAGTCTACATTTTCCTTAATGCACAATATAGAATTGTATAACCTGAAAGATTGTCTAGTTACTACTATAATATGCAGTCAACATTGGTTTTTTTAGCATGACTCAACGTGTTCAACTAACTCCAGCATGGCTATGATAGTTACTAGTTTAGTGGTCAGGTTGATAACCGCGTTCATTGCGCTTCGTTTATTTTCAGTCGAACAATAAACATTTCAATATTGCTTGTTTAAATAAAAAACTAAAATATATGTACAACATAGTGGTAAGGAGATGACTGTAGTGCGTTTACTTTTTACAATTCTTCAGTTTACGGTGGTAGCTGTTTTTACGGAAGTTTGTGGAGAAGTCGGTGTACCACATCTTCGATCCCCATTCCTATGACGCATATCATGACCATAAAGGCTCCCATGATTGATTTCCAGTCAGGAACTTCGTTGAATATGAGCACCTATACATAGAGAACAATAGAGGTACTGTGTTATATTATGTTATGACTCATAAATAGCATGAGTGTTTAATATTTCAATGTCAGGATGTGAACTTGCCTGTAAAACGTACGCAAGTACGATGTCCATGGATCGAGTAACAGCAACTCTTCCTGCACCTTCATGTGCTAAAGCAATAGCGACCAAGATTTGTCCACTGAGACCAAACACTGCAACAAGCACTATCAGAACCCATTGAGTTGCTGTTTGATGAGGTACCGCTGGAGTGCCTCCAGCCAACAGAATGCATGTACTGATGACCAAAGACCAAAATGAGAATTGAAAAACGACGACAGAAAAGTGGACATCTTTGCACTTTCTCATTACGACGATATTAATCGCCGTAAAGATGGTTCCGAAGAGGGCTGCCACGTAGCCCAAAATGTTGTAAGTCTCTTTTTCTTCAGGACTAGTGAAGAGAAATGGCGGTTTAGTAATGAATACGACTCCGGTTACAAGGAAGAACACAATGAATGTCCGGTAAAAGCCACATGGCTCTCGAAGCCAAATGTGTGACATAATCATCACAAAAACGGGAGAGCTGCAATGTGTAAAGTAAAGTATATATTGTAGACACTCAAATGACAGTCTCTAATGAACTTTTACTTTAATGCACAAATGATGAAAAAGTAGCCACATTTGTCAGCTATCATGAGAGAGTAT
This sequence comes from Orchesella cincta, assembly GCA_001718145.1. NCBI lineage: Eukaryota > Metazoa > Arthropoda > Collembola > Entomobryomorpha > Orchesellidae > Orchesella > Orchesella cincta. The sequence continues at coordinate 52,191 of LJIJ01000247.1, read as the reverse complement.
ATATGTAGGTTACCTAAAAATTATGGTGGCAGCATCCCCAAGAGGTAGCAGTCTAAATGAATAGAACAGCATCACCAAAGTCGTTCCTCCAACCACTCCTTGAGCAAACAGTAGAGCTCTGGAACCTTGTGGTCCAAGGATATTTTGACCTTTGTATAATGCTATGGGCAGTGTGACACCTATCTGTAGCATTTTTTTAAATGTATTTTTAGATGGCATCTTAAATATCACACACAATTCCAATGGTTTAAGCTGAAATTTTACCTGAAAAAGTGACCGGAAGATCAAAAGCTCCATAGGATCTACTTCGGTTAAATATTTTACTGTGCCCGAGCATAATGTGAAAAACACTCCGGAGATAAATGCGAGAAATATTCCGAAAAAATTTGTTTTAGTGGGAACTATTGATTTCTTTTTATTTGCTAGCAAAGGAGTTTTTGCATTTGCATTTTCTACATTCCTAGCCGAATTAATGAGTTGTGGATAAATTGCATCTTGAAAGCCTTTATCTGCAACTTGAATCGATCCATTGTTGCCAGTTTTTCCTGACGCTGATCCAATAGCTGGAAATACGATAACTTCTTTACACGGGCCATTATTCTCACCTTCCAGTTTGGCATACTCTGGTTGAGAATATTGAATATATTGAGGTAGATACGGCTTTTCAACTTTACTCATATTTCAGTCTTATAGCTAGATAAGCTGGACTAGATCGCCTTTTCGTGCCCCCGAAAAGTGAAAACAAGTTATTCCTGTTTCCTAAAAATTGTGCACAACTCTTATTATGCTGAGTAAAAATTCAACCGTTATGTGATCAGACAACACTGAAACTTCTAAAAATTGTGACTGCTCCTGAGACTATGTAACTGCGGTGTCAACGCCCAAGTTGAAACTAAGACAATGTCTAACTTGGTTATCAAAATATATGCGATAATTCCAAAGGCACCTTTTTCTTCGCAGCGTCATTACTTCCCATGGACATTTTGTATTAAGTCCAGATTCATGGTAATATGTTATATGTGAGGGAACACAAAATGCAGTAATACCAGTCAAGACATCATTGTCTTATTAATCCTTCAATATGATTCTCATTTATTCAGCCGTCCAGATAAAGATTAGAGGGATTTAAAATAATTACAAAACCATCGGTGTAACAGCATAACATGATACATGAACATTATCACATCATTGTCTTCAGAAAACATGAATATGAACAAGTGTGATTTAAGCTGAAAAATGGTGGATGTTGATCCACAGTTGTACCTAGATAATATTTTATTGACAATCGACAGACCATCGATTCATTTCATCATAGTGCTTCTACTAATCGTTACTCAAGAAAGAAACAGATAATAGATAGTGTCATCATCATCATCACCATACTCATTATAATAGGTTCGTAAAATCACACGAAATGGTGGTGTGGCCCGTGTGGCCGAGGCATGACATGCCTTCAAACCTTCTGGTGATGAACGAGTGATATATGCTATAGGTCAGACTTTTAAAATGAACTTATGGTTCATCATTTAGAAGCATCTTAAAAATGATAATGAAAAGTACAAAACTTCCTACACACCTAAATATACTGCTGTGAATCGGAGACACTTTGAGTAAAAAATCATGTAACAAAATAATATAATAGAAGTTTGCCACCACTTTTCTTGTGACATCAACTGCCGTTTACTTAGGGACATTACTTGATTTTTAGTATCAAAACAAAAGGATAAAAAATGCGGTCAACTAAGAATCTCAACTGGTCATATGACATAATATTTGCTACTTTCGTACTTGTTATTGTGTATGCGTAATGTGTACTAGACGATTAGCTTAAGTATGGAAAAACTTGGTGACCCTGCTTTCAAAGCAACTACACAGAATGCTTAAAGCTGCTGGAATTTATAAAGCGACCCGTTCGCATTAACTGACATGGTTAGTTGAAGACCTCGTAAAACAGATCAACAACATACATTACGCTCAACTAGCATTGTTGTTTGCGCTTGGGGCTTGTAAAAAATGTCTGGAAAATGCAACATAAAACATAATATATGAAACGTAAATTCCGTGCATACGTGACATGACGTGGGAATTAAAGCTTTACATTGACTAAAAAGCTGATTTATTTATTGCGTGAAGGACTATAAAACTAGTGCAAGCATCTGCTGTGTAACCTAAAAGGTAGTTCACTACTTATAGCACGATTTGCAGTAATGTGATGAGCGATAAAAGCAGTCAGCAACCGGTATAGGTAAATGACATCGGTTTGCTGACATGATTTCCATTTGCTTGGTAGGTACGAGTATGCAAATGCCACATTTAAAATGCGTCATTGATGATCATTAAAAGTAGATCCAAGAAATTGGTATATATAATCCCATCCCAACATCTCCTACTGCTAATTCATCCATTGATCAAAGAGACTTGAAGTTTGGTGTCTCATTGAACAGAGAAAATGTCATAAAATTTGTCCCAAGCCACACGCGTACTCCCAGAAGCTGTGCGAATGCCATTCTGCAATTTAGAAACAAATGACAAATGAGCTTATGTACAAAACACGTGACCTTTTAATAAGACATAAATTATTCCATAAATCATCATCATCATAAAGTATTGTATATAAGCATATATTATAAAGAGAAAAGAAGATTGATTAAAACTTATTCACGATTTTATTTTCATCTGGAGTCTTGGGAATACTGTAAAGTATTCGAGTATCCTTATACGCTTGAAGTTGTCTCCACTTCACCAGCTTATAAACATGATATCCCAAAACTAAAGATGTTGCAGCCAAGAACAAAACCAATATCCACAGAATGCATAGTTGTACCACCAACCCATCCGACATTTCATGAACCCGTTGGTGATGTATAATTGTAGGTTTTGGACGAAACTGATTCTCTAGCTCCGCCTCTTGTTTTGCAACGGATTTTTCAATTTGGGCATCCTCAATTTCAAATTCTTCTGTGAATTCAGTGCCAGGACTTCTCCTGGGAGGAATACTGCTGTCATTTTTGGTAGTAGCAGTAATGTTTTCAATATTTCCATTACCATTAGTGTCAATGATATCGTTCTCAATTGGTTTGTCATATTTCTCATGTTTCTTCTCATATTTGTCTAGTGTCACGTTGAGCTTCTGGGTATACCAATGATATGGTAAAATGTGTTCTATGACAGTTTTAGCACCACAAGGCTCCCTCGGTCTGTAGGACACGTAATTGGAATACAAAAGGTGGCAATTGCACGCCAGCTTAATCCTTAGGGCTCCCATATTTTTCATTGGGATTGGAATCAAATCTTCAGGCTGGTGAAAGCAATTAATATTTATCTTGGTGTCAGAGCTACCAACGACAATGTAGGTGTCTGAGTTTATTCTGCGAATCAATGGTAGCGCACTAGGATCAACTGTGAAACAAGAGAATTTACAAGTGTTTGTTATAAGCTGGCGATTATCCGTAAGAACTGCTGACGTACATGCATCATTCTCAAAAACTGTTGAGACTTCAGATGTTTTGCAGAGCTGGTTAGGCTCGCACCGCGTATCCAAAAGTAATCCAGTGCTTGTCTCAATTAGTGTAAGCTTTGACGCAGGAAGTTTGAGGCTACACAACCGCTCAGGAATCCCTGATGTATTTGACAGCTTCTCGAGAAATGGGATTGTAGTAATTTCAACCAGTCTATGATATAGCTCACTCCGCTTCACCGGCACAAGAATTCGGATGATAAAGGAATACTCATCAGAAAAGCTGCAATCAGCCAAAGGCAATTTGTAATATTCCTCAATGTCATCCTCAAGATTGGGGTAGACTAGTTGGTAGTTCCATCGACCTAAGCTTTTGGGAACAGTTTTTAACTTTTCTTTGAGCATATCCATCGAGATGAAAGTTTCAGGAATTAGACCTGTTTGACATATTCGGAGTGCAGTGGCCAGTCGTACGCTCTCCATAACATGGTTAGTTAAGAGGAGCCCATGCACTGCTCCATATGTATTCATTGTGATAGCCCAGTCGACTTTCCCTTTTTGGGGCAAATGGTCAAAATACTCTCCTTTAAAACTCTCGAGCATTCTGTAGTACACAGCTTTGTCAACAACCCAGCTCTCATTCGGTTTGTGGTAAGGAAGATTTGAGCCGAATCTGCTGCATGCTCGTATAGCTTTGACATATCCGTCCAGTTGAGCCTGACTTGTGTAGGATCGAAAGAAATGAGGACCAATTTCGTTGCAGATTACTTCAAAGCCTGCTCGCTTTCTCTGTGGCTCTTTTCTTGTAGTAGCTGTGTGATTGATATAGAACGGCTTCCAAAACCCCATGTCATCCCCAAGTCTCTTGATCACCTTGAATAGATGATATGCAATAGGACATAGATTTCCGGTTTTGGTTTTGCTGCACGACTGCACATCTCCCCACAAGAGTTTGAGTGCGCTCTCGGTATGTCTGGGGACTGGTATTTTGAAGAGCAGCGGAATATACGTATCGTAAAATATTGGATCGGCCAGATATTCCACTGACTTCCCAGAAACAAATTCATGATCAGGAAGAAAGTGAAGGTTGTCGTTTCTATTATCACTGTCTTCTGGGAGTGAAAACGACAGGAGGATGAGATGCGAAGACATGACTAATAGTACAACATATGCTGGGCAAACGTGATGCATTTTTCGGGTAACCAAACCACGTCTCTTATGAAATATATTAGGAAACATCTTGGCAATATTACACCTGCCCAAGACAGTGCTCCGGACTTTGTGAAACTTTAGTTTGTATTTTAGTCATTTGTTCAAATCACTGTTATTCCAGAACTGATGTGTATTTGCAACGGCATTTTGAAAGCTAAGAATGATTAAGTGTGTTGACTGTGTTGAGTTAAAAATGAACTGCCAACTTTTTTCTAAACACGTGCACAGATTAATTGGAAACTTTGTAATTTTTATAAATGGCGAACGTAGATTTTAAACTAGCATTTCTAATAATTTTGTATCAATTGTGCGAAAAAAATATTCCAGTAGACTGTGAAACATATTTTGGACTAACAAACTTGTTTTTTTTATCCGGACTGAATTGGTTTTTAATAATCGTTTTTGTGGGCTGGCTACCTAATAGCTATTATGACTACGTTCAATATTCAATTCCAGAACGGTAACACCTCAAGCATTATATTCTGACCAAGGGGATGGATGTAGTAATATACTTTTAGGAGTAAACACCCACCCTTTTGAAGCTATATGTAATGTACACCCGTAAAATATATACATGACATATGCTGAAAGTATGCTTGGATAAAAGTAACTACGCAGATACCTATTTTAAAGCATCCATCACCCATCGTCAGACATCGTTATCATGCAATCTTTGTTCAGAATATGGATGTGAATGCGACATTATTAAACCAAAACCAACCTGTCATTAGAAAACAACATTATTTGGAGTGCTATAACGTTCAAAATAAAAGCAATCTCATTGCATGCCGGAAGTTTCCACATTGTACATAAGTTTGAATGTCACGCTATATATATTACAACGATCGATATGCAAAATTGTCATTTACACGGCAAAAAATACCTCGTGTACATGTGAATATTTTAGTATCATATTATGACGATTTTAAACCTTCTTCCTTTATGAAATTCCAGCTTCTGCGAACAAAACTTAGATAAAAAAAAGAAATAGCATATAACATATATGTAAGTCTGACTCATGCAGAATTGTAGATTCAAGGGCATTTGAAAAGATCATGATTTATTTTTCTAAAAATAATACATTATAGATAATGGAAACAAAATAATTTAATTTCTCATATTATTTTTATATGACAAAAAGACTTTCAATAAGAATGACAGTATAAGCTATCATCGCATATAATCAAGTTGAACTTAAGTTTAAGTTTGAAATGGGAATTTCATTTAATCTAGAAATATTACTTTGCGCTCCAGCAAAAAGAAACCCATTGCAGTTAATAATCCCGTTTTTATACAAAATAAACAACGTAACAAAATTTAAAAGCAACAGAGTGACAAGAAATATCCACAGCAGAACATGGCCGCAATGAGTTTGTTGTGGAGCTGGAGAATCGTTTTCAGTAGTAGACTGATCACTAGATACTACTGCTTTTTCTGCTAATGGTGGAACTGAAGATTCACTAAATGTTACGTTGTACTGATTTGAATCCATTGTCTCAATCAGATAGTCAATGAACTCATCATCATCACCAGTGTTTGGGGTATCATGGTGGTGAGAGGTGAACTCGAGCACGTGTTCCACATTTAACGGTTCGTTACAGGGCTCCTGAGCAGTAAATCTCTTGGATCCATACAGAAGCTCGCAGTTGCACGGCAAGGTGATCAAAATGGCACCTGCACTCGTATTCGACTGAACCATATGCGTTGTCCTTCCTTCACATTTGATCAGCATATACGGCGTTCCCATTGGTATACCTCCAGTAATGGAATATTTATTGGGTGCGAGTTGGTTAAAAATGGGAAAGATTTTCTCTCGGAGCACAGATTGGGGTAATGGGGAACACTCAAAGTAACAATATTCCTTAGTCATTGAATTATTCTTGGTAATAATCCCTACAACACAGGGATCCACAACATGTCGGTGAGTAATTTCAGGTATTTTACACAACCGGCTGGAGCTGCAGAATGAAGAAACCTTTCCAATAATTGTGGTCTCATCATTATCAGTGAGCTCGACAAGGAATGCATCATCAACTGCGAAATTTTGGATCTCACAAATTTTCTCACTTCCTTTCTCGCTCATGGAGTAAGGAACTTTGTTCAACTTGATCAATTTATAAGTGACTCCAGCTTTTACTATTGGAACGAGGAGGCGAATGATTAAATTTGCCGTAATGTTTTCATTAGTGTCGGCTCCTCCATTTCCACTGGTAACGTTCCCAATGGTAAGTACGCAATCCACAAGAGGCAGCTTGTAGTAGTGCGGCATAGATCCGAGAAAGGGTAACGAGAAATTATATCCAGCAGCATAAACAGTTTGGGTTATTTCCGACAAAGATTCACTCAACATTTCAGGGTTTAGAAGTCCCACGTCTAGTCTAAAAGACTGACAAGTTGTAAAAGCATTTGACCAACGAATCGAATCGACATACTGGGAAAGAAGGTAAGAGTTTTGCAACGCTGTGTAACCTGTCATCTGAAGGAATTTCCACTCTGAACTTTTTCTCTCTTTGCTTTCTTCATGGAGCTCCTTGAATCTATCATATGCCATCACTGCATGATGGGAAGCAAAGGAGCCCACGTTCTTTACGTTCAGGGTTATATTCTTTCCAAAGAAACAACGGCTTTTGTACTCACTCAAATATGGTCCCAGTCCTCCGAGTTGAGTGGCGAAATGTAAGAAATGTGGCTTTATTTTCTCACAGCTAAAGTTTTGTTCGTAAAAATCCCCTCCGGATGTCCTTAATACGTCCTTGTAAAATCTCATTGTATCAACGAATTCTTTTAATCAGGACACAAGTAATCAACAGATTCCTCGTCGTTCGGGCACAACAGAGATTTGTTAAGTCGAAGCGTTTCTATATTCCAGTCTGGAACCCGAAACTTGTAAATCATTGGCATGTACGTTTGGTAAAATAACGAAGAATTTAAAGTCTCAGAAAAGGCACTCACTACATTTTGCAAATCATGCCCAGTGGTACCTACATGGTGTACCGTGAAACTATCACCACCAGAAGCCGGCGGGAAATTGCAATAAAAAATTAGGAAAAGTAACAGGGTAGTGTATGAGTTTTTGTGAGCTATGGTTAACATTTTGAAAATTATTTGTAAACCGTAAACTGTAAAGGAAATGCTTGATAAAATGCGCTCTTCAAAAACCAGTAACTTTTGGGATGGGTTATAATTTCGTTTTACTTTCCGATCTTAAAACTAGCAGCTTCATGCTACGTGGTTTATTTGCTGACGCAGCATCACAACAAAAATAGCTCATTGAATACTACCATTGTTCATAATTCCAAGGATTGCTCGTTTGTCATATAAAAGTAATTGCTTATTGTTAATCAAAACTAAAACATAAACCAAAGCGTAGCAGGTTTTCAATCACGGCATATACACATAAGGGAAGTTCGTGCTGTAAACTAATGCATATATCTTTTACTACATAACAAAAGCGGTAAGTCATGCTCATATCATCTGAACTTCCGAATACCACGTATTGAAAAATTTATTCTACCTGAATGGAAAAAAATCACTGAATGCATTGATAAAGTCGATCGGTAAGAAAGTAGACATTAAAATCCCAGTTCATGTTTTCATGAATTGGATCCTTAATCTTCCATAAATTGGACTACTCTATTAAAAGCAAACGGCTCCGCCAAACACACCACAGTCATTTTTATTATACTATCCATCCAAAAAAAAGTAGTAACATGATTCTTTGTGGCATATATAATTTATATTAAGCATGTGTCATCATATAATGTATATTTGACAAATAATGGTAATTAAAAACTCAAGGAGTATGCTCAATCCGATGCCGAGTTCAGCACGTAAACGATATTTGTACGAAAAGGAAGATAAAATGCATATGAGTACATGTCCTCTGTGAGACAACAGTTTAATGTACATAAATTTGTTTTTGAGTTTGCATTAATTATTGGGACTGCCTACTGACAGCAACTTATATTAGTCCACCAAGTAACACTTATGGTATTACTGAATCAAGGGTTTGGGAAAACGAGAAGATACCACGTAAAACGAACATGAAGATAAAAAGTCTGCTCTTTCTTCCCCTCGTCGTTCCTAGCTTAGTCCAACTCTCAACATGGGTCACAACTGCGAGCTCTGATTTCTGACTTATATTTATTCATATTATTACATGTAATATATGCGTTTTTTATGCTTGAATGGATGCTTATATATCTAGACGATCTGCCTTGAACCACGACGATACTTGATGCTAAGGTTCAGTGGACTAAAAGTATCCTGCTGAAATAAAAACTGAATATGCTCTAACTAGACTCAATCTAACTGAAGAGTCTCCCTATTTCCTATAATATATACATAATATTCCATTCTAACCACTGTAATTCACATCACTTACTTACATGCAGCGTTGAAATGGGAATCTCCATAGGTCAGCAAATAAGTATCATCATGGGTTTGCTTGCTTTAGACAGGACTTTGTAAACTTATAATAAGAACAGAATCTCTCGTTGAGGGAACAAAAGTTGGTATACAAAGATGCATTCATTTACGTTTATTTTCATGGACAAGGATTCACATACACATGATACTGGAGTCTGGACGACACCAACATCATAATGATAATGAAAGACATTTGCTTGCGTTTGAGCTTAAACATCCTTTCATCTTTCATGCTCATGTTTATTGAAACCCTTGTGCGCTTTGGCTTAACTGTGTAAGAAAAAGGGAATAAGCATGTCAAACAAGAAGGTTATTCGTTTCCACTGTATGTACCTTCAATTGTCGTGGTGTAAATAGTGCACTTATCGTTTGTTTGGTTTTAGGTTGCATTTTTAATAGAATTTGGAGTTTTATTTGATGGTAAGTTATCAATTTTTTAGGAGAATTGTCCAATTACGTATACCCTTAAGTACAATAGAATGTTGAAAGAATTTGCACAAGATGTTTTTTTCTTTCTAGTAGACAATAATCAACTCAGCCCTCAGCCAGCTCTAAAATGGATAGCCGCAAGTATGCAATTTCCGTCTTTTTGTCAATCCTATCCGTGGGCCCAGTGAAAATTGCCACTTCCGAGGTGTTTATGACCGGAGCAGTGCCTGTAAAAGAGCCTAATCATCGTAACCCAGTCATGTATAGCTCTGTAACACCAATAATTTACCAGTTTCACATGCCAAAGTGGGATATTCACACGATGAAAATTCAGTTTTGGAAAGATCACAATAACTGTACAAATTCGGACCAGTATAAAGATGGTTATCCATGCCCCATTATGTACCATATGAATGGTCTTCTTGAAAATTTTTCCAAGAATATGACATCCTGGGCAAAAGCATTTCTTCAGGAAAATGAACTAGACAATGACAATAATTTCCTTGAGGACCCTACAATATTGTGGAGTCAGAGAGTATGTTCGGACCTTCGAATCGAGCCTCATTTCAAAAGCTTCCGCACAACGTCTAAAAACATTAGCAAGTACATCAATGCATTAATGAAATGCACTGAAAACCAAACGGGGTCCAATCTTCAAATTTTTAATATGGCAAATGTATCCATAAGCCTGGAAAATCTGTACCACGACACGTTTACCAGTTACACTGCAGATTTTTGGCATAAATTTGATAAAGATTCGCAAAAGGAGTCTGCCGCTCTAACAATGTGGACCACATTGGAAGCTGCACTTATGACTCACCAATACATGGAATCACAAAAGTGGGTGCGGGCTGTGGAAACGTGCAAAAATCAACAAATCCCTTGGAGTCTGATCGATTCTGTCTCTTTGAAACAGCTATTGTCTCGCCATAGATCTTCGTTTGAGGAAACCCACGACTTGGCAATATCATTGGAAGACATATCAAAATATTTCAAGCTTCCCCTATCCGACTGCATTTTTGGTGATGACAACACATTCAACGTGAGGCTTTTAGTTCCTCTAATTCCAAAGGAAGCAGCGTCTAAAAACTATTTCGTAAAGTTTCATCCAGTTCCATTTCAGACTCAAGGGAAAGTTTGTTCCCTTTGGGATGGGAAGGAAAGCATCGAGTTCAATTTGGGATTAAACGGAATAATTCCATGCTCGTGTGCCAAATCAGATTTATTTTGCAAAGGCTGGATTGCTCAAGACAACTGTTTATCCTCCTTCTTGCAGGAGTCTTGCCTTCACTCGTTGTACTCCGATTTGGAAGAGAACATTGTCCAACATTGTCCCTTAAAATGCAAAACGCTTGGAAGCGAGCCACAGTTTGATTGGATTGTCGCTCGTAATAGCAGCCACACCACCAAAATAATTCCGGCTCCGGTGACAAAGTCTAATATGACTGTTATCAAATGCCCCAATGGAACACTGTCATTAGATCTGAAGACTGTAGGCGCATATGAGATCATAACTCCTTCTGAATGCCGAACTGAAACTGTAGCAGAAGGAAGTGCTGCGAATGCGAATTATGTTGAGTCTTTGGATGGAGTGAGTGTGCAGCAGATGTTGCCGTATCATTGGCGTAGTTCTATTAGCTCTGAGGATAGTTTGGTGGAGGAAGAAGGTGAAAATTTTATTGAGAGTGTGGAAATGCTGGAAGGATTGGATTCAAAAGTTTATTTGCTGGCAAGCAAACTTCAGCAACTTGACCAGTTCTCATGCAACGCTGTGAGCGATACCTTCCTTTGGCTTTTGGTACTTTTGTCACTAGTGATGAACATTGGAATGGTGGTTGTAGTTATACATTTGTACAAGTGGAAAAAGCTAGAAACTTATAAAAGCAGTAGACTAGTCTACAATGTCTCACCTCCTGAAGACCTCGAGTTTCCAATTCATGATAATCCAGGGAGCCCTTTATATTCCGATCCATTTTAAGCTGTCTATAGTGATAGTTAGGATCATCTTCCAAGAGTTTTAATATTGCTTTGTGCACATTTTAAAACAATTCTAAAATGACTATAGTTTGTATGAGTTCAGTTAGTAAGCAAAACTCATTTTAACAAAAACCTACCACTAAATATAAAGAAATGTCATTTTAAACAATATTATAACTTGTAAACGTGCAATAGGGTTGTGAACTACATGCCAGCCAGTATATTTTGCAGCCCTTTATTTTAAATATAAGTTTTAAAAAGATACGATTTATTTTTACTAGTAATATCGAATTCCATGTAGCCTGAATAAATACGTGTAAAAAGTTTTTAGATTTTCCGGCTGTGTGCCAGCTTTTATGCCAAAATCAGGTTAATTTAATCATGTACGCTCTCAGCAATAAAATAACTTGCAAATTATTCAATGGAATTTTGTGTATCAATCAACTCACCACCAAATTTATTTCAAAACTTTCAAAAAATGTCATGTCTCATTCATAAAGAAATGTAAGGTTCTTTTAAATTATATATATTTGCTGTTGTGTTGGTTCATATGTTACTTGAATTTTGCAAGATGATTTGTTGGCTTAAATGCTCACTCTCTATCATGCATGTACCCACCATAAAAATTTCAAATAAGGATTTGATCATGTAATAATAATTTGTTTTTAGCATTTATTCCTTTTTATTTCACATTTCCGTGTGTTTCATATCGTCCGTAATCGTTCTCTCTGGCACGATCCGCTCTTTTGACACATTCTCACTTAATTTTAAGCTTTTCCAAAAATTAAATCGTTCATCAAAAGGATTATCTGTCAGTTTAGTTTCTTTGTTGAATTCATACCACTTCAAATTTTGTAGTTCGGTCACTGGCTCCCACTCAAGTTGGGGTCCCCATGTTGCGGTAGGTTTTCTGTAAAGTCCAGTCGATAATAAATTCCATTTGTATTTACTTCGCCATAATACTCTATAGTCACTTTTCATGTTTGAATTACCCATTTCTAGCAAATGAAACTATAAGCTGAATCAATTTTGCTGAAAAAGTTCCAATTGGTGTACCAGCTTCGTACTCAGGCGACCCACTTGTTTGGTTGAATAAATATTGAAGTATGTCCGAATGTGTAGTTCCATAAAATTTCTTTGCCATGAAAAACGACTGAGTAATTGAATGTATTCCGGGGTAACTTAACATTCCCGTATAGATCGGTGAGTCAGGGGAAGGATTTTGCTGATGAAGTCGAATTGATTCCAAAACTCCATTGAGGAAGAATCTGTCTGCATAAATGTCAGATACTTCTTTCCGAGTAGTTGAATTTATTTCTTTGTCCTTTAAGTAAAATTCTTTGATCTTTTGAGACTTTGCAACTTTCTCAGGTTCGGAGAGCCGTTCATCGTCATACAGGAAAACTTTGGGAGCCACCAAATCCCATTCTTCATTTATCTTTTGAGTTAGTCTTTTGTTATCTAAAACTGTAAAAAAAACCCAGATAAATTGGATAATTGAATGTTGCATTCGTTTGCATTCCACATTCATAATAGCGGTTTAAGAATTTATGCTGTCGCACATGGTGTTGTCCAGAATAGTCCTTCCTCTTTGGCGACAGATACCAGCCAAGGGACCCTGTTTTTGACCTCATTATTTGCAATTATATTATATGGAGAGTCTGACAGAAATGAATCATTGTCTGGCGTCGTTTCAACGGAAGGGCAGAAAACCATGTTTAAAACATCGAATTGATATGGAAGAATCTATAGAATAATTTATATTACTCGTTTTTTGCAACATATAAGTTAATAACTTCACAGCAGAGCTATAATTGCTTTTCTAATAAATAGATGCCTTCCTATAAAATGATTGCCTTAAAAGATTATAATGGTTTTGTTGCATACCTTTAATTTAAGTTGCGCTTGGGCAAGTTCTTTTGCGGTCTTTGTTCGCAAACATTCTACATCTAGCAAGGAAGTCCTGGCCTTGCTTTCACCACAACCTGCGTATTCAGCGAGCAATAATGCATTTTTGCGAGAATTTCTTTGGAAAGCCCAAGGATTCAATACGGACCCGCTGTGGGAGTAGCCGGTTGCGAAGAGGCCTTGAAAATCAAAATTGAAAGTTGAAAAACAATTTTAAGTTAGAGTCTTAATATGTGTTGAATTTATTGAAGCATTTTACCAGTACTACGACTTGATAACATGTGATAGTGTACCGATGCACCTCCTGATGAGTCACCAAACAACAATACCTTTAACAGGACAATTAAGCAATTAAAAGGACAATTAACAGGACATGTTGATAGTATTATAGTTTGTCTAGCTTTCATATTCTAAAAATGTTTAAACTTTACCTTGGTTGGGTCACCACCAAAGTTTCTAACATTTTTGGGTCGATGAATTCGTGTATAATCGTAGTTTGTGCTTGCAGTAAATAGTCTAAACACGTTAGTATAATGGAGATTTAGCATAAGCGGAATTTTTGTATAAGGCATATACCCTCAAACTGCATTTACCGAAGACCTGCATATCTTAAACATAAATTATGCAAAATTTTGTTGGCTTAAATATGCATGAAGTATCAGAACTATGCACCAAAAAAAAACCTTGGATTTTTGTCAAGTCTCATTGTTAGTCCAGTCACCATCCTGTAACTTACCCTACACCTGAAGCTAAATATTTTTTTCTCCCAAAACTAAATGATACAGAAATAGTAATGGCTGTTTGTAATATTTTATAATGTTATGTTGTGACAAAGATTCAATAAAAGTTTCTGCAATTTTTGCTTTATACTATTATTCCGGGTTATACTAATGTTTCTATACAAAAATTCCGCTTATACTAATTTTTCATTATGCAATCGAGTTTAGACTATTTACTGCAAGCACTAACTACGATTATACACGAATTCTGGCACCTAATGTTTTCTTGGATCCACTCCAGAGCAGAGAGTTGATCTTTTAAACTGCCAATTATTTAAATTTGAAATTTGAATTAATGAATTTTTAATTATTTACTAAAAATTAATACTACTAATAAAAAATAGTGTTTAAAAGTGACAAGGTATGTATAAATACTCTTTTATTACCCCATGTTCCCTAAAACTTGCCCATCCTCAGTGTTCAGAAAACCAAAAGCCCCAAGTCGGTAGTTGATGGTCACGAGAACGACCGATGCATCAGCAAAGTACTTTCCTTCAAATGCAGCTCCAGTTCCAATTTGGAAACCTCTATCAATCGAAAGAAAACCGGAAATTGAAAGTGTACCAAATCACCCCTTTATTAAATTAAAGCTATACCCTGGATGAATCCAAAATGCCACCGGAAGTCTTCCATCAAGCTACAACAAGCACAACTCAAAGTAGAAATTTTAGTTTTGAATTTGGAAATTTGGCTTAACTATTAATATAACCTTTGGTGTATAAATGTCAAGGGTAAGACATTCTTCAATTCCAACGTATCGCTGATCAGTGACACTGAAATGAAAGCACGGGGAAGCAGTTTCATTAGCATGAAATACGCCTTGCCAGTTGTCGGGTTTTTCTGGAGACTGAAGTAATAGTAACTTGTTGTTAGCTTTATTGCATTATGTTATCTCAAAAAAGGTAAAATCATGTATTATTAACTGTACCGCAAATCGAAGTGTAACTTTTGCATATGGAATTCCTTTAAAACCATAATACTCTGCTCCTAATCTACTGATTAAAGTCATGCCTTCTACTTGTCCTTGAGAAGTTGACACAAGAACGGGATCCTGCTTATCGTTTGAATCTTTGGATCCATCCCAACCAGGGTTTGATGCTCCATCAGATTTTGAATTGTGCACAACAGTTAAAAGGATTAAAATTAACCGAATCATATATGATTTGACAGAGGCCATGATTACTGCATGTGTGGTGGCAGTGGATCTTGTTTCACTGTCGATGTGAAATGCTGGTAAAATGTTTTATATCATAAAAGTTCAAGTTCATGGTATGCATGTTGCATTATAAGGTAAGAACCCGGCATGTCAGAAAAACATTGCCCAGAAACAAGTACTATGTAATGTAGAATGATTCTCACAATGATGCAACATAAACTGGAACCTATATGTGGGTGTGAAGAATAACCTGCTGTCAGGCATCATTTTTGGAGTGCTTTTCCTTATATGGTTGGCACATGTAAATCCCAATCCACAATCTAGTTTGAAGGCACCCGGAGGCATAACTCTCTAACGCTTGATGATGTGCATGAAATATGCTTATACATGCATGCTGGTTTAGTTTAAATCAGTGTGTATACTCTTTCCTGTTGTTGAGAATCAATGAGAATTTTTATTCATTTCAATTGTTTTGAGGAGGCTGTAAAAGGGGAAATGTTAGTTGAAACTACAGTCTGTAAGTTGGACAGCAGCACAGAAGGATAAAGAATGAAGATATTATCATACAAAAATATCCAATTTCTTCAAATTGTATGCCTCGACGGTGACTTTTAGTGCCAAAAGTAGGAAATTATAACAGGTTGCACGTATGCAAATTCTTTAGAGCTCGTCCTTTTCATCAGGATAGTCTTCCTTTTCCATCTCCTTTAACGGGAGAGACTCCCAGAAATCAGTTCGTTCTTTGAATGGATCTTTGGTAGTAACTTTGGGGTCCGTATCAATCTCATACCATGTAATCGTTTCATCATCCTTGGAAAGTGATAGAGGTTCCCACGATTTTGCAGAACCCCAGGCTGATGTTGGTTTTCTAAGAAAATGTAACAACATAATTCAATATGGCGCAACGAAGAACTATGGAACAAACTAAATGACTTCACAAGAAGCTCTGACTGTTATTGGAATACTTAGAACAGACGCAATCAAACTGACAGATATATATTTCGCATTTTTAAATGAAAGAAATTTTTAGGTTATTTCTTACCCATCTCTAGCAAATGACACTAGTAATTTTATTAGCTGCTCTGAGAACTTTCCTTCATCTGTGTTTAGCTCATATTCTGGAGCTCCATACGTTTTATTAAATAGGTACTATTATAAAATAAAAATCATCGTAGACATTTTAATTTTTAAATACTTTAATTCGCAATTTCACTGCTATTAAAATCATATTCTTACCTTTAATTCATCGGCATGAGCAACTCCTGCAAGTTAAGAAATTTTTTTTATACAAACGAAAAGTTTAAAGGTTTTACATAGATTGCAATTATTTGTCTTCATGCTTACCGTAGGATCTCTTTGCATGGAGAAAACCTCGAACAATGGAATCTTCACTATCATGGCTAAATATATAGGGATAAACAGGAGATTCATATTTTTTGGCATGTTCCCTAATAGCTCTCGAAATTCCAGTGAGAAAGAAACGATCACCAAGTACTCGTCCAAGTTTCAAGTACTTATCAGTCGTGATTTTGCTATCGTCCCCAAAGTAAAATTCCCAAACTTTCTTCGAGATTCGCCGTTGTGTTGCTGGCGAGGCAGAATTCTCATAGTATAGAATATTTGGTAGCATTTTGTACCAATCTGAGTTAAGTTTTTGCATGCTCTTCTCACTTTCCAAAACTGTAATTAGAGACCACACCACACAATATGACATTTTGAAATATTATGTACGTTAATGTTAATGGTCTACATATTTTGATGGCAAACAATAATAGAAAAGTTTTTTCTCTACTTACTACCAGCCGTGTAAAAGGCTCCTTCGTCTCTAGTTAAGCCAGCTATCCAAGGAACATTATCGCTTGCTAATTTGCCATCTACGAGCAGATTATATGGGGAATCGGATATAAACTTTGGTTCTGATTCTCCCTTTTCCACTGATGGACAGAAAAGCATGCTAATAAGGTCGAATTCATGGGGAAATTTCTATAAATCCAAAAATTGTAAAATATCAGGTCTGAATGACATTATAAAATGCTTTCACTTTGAGTGTATTTTTTACCGATAATTTCATTTGGCCAGTCACAATTTCAGCAGGAGTTTTGCTTCTCAGACACTCAACCAATGCCTCAGATGTGTCTCGAACACATCCTACATTTTCAGCCAAACGTAAAGCTAGCTGTTTTGGTTTCGATTGAAATGCCCATGGGTTGAGAGCAGTTCCGCTTTCGGAAATAGCAGCACTGAATAATCCTTAAAAAATGTCCAACGTTAATGTTTGTGAAATGATAATATAACTGATTTTTCACTTCATCGGTTCGGACTTACCTTTACTCATCGGTGAAAGCATTTGGTAGTGAACAGAAGCTCCTAAAAAGCAAATTTTGTCAACATCAATACATGCTCGTTAATTCTTGTTCCTTAAGTCAAATTTTAATAAAACGTGCTGTATACCTCCAGCAGAAAATCCGAAAATGGTGACTCGTGAAGGATCGCCTCCACACTTTTTAAGTTCTTTTGAACCATTGTAAGCATAAGATTGGTCTTTTAAACCCTGGAAAGTCAATTTTTTAATAGTAGTTCAATGTGACTAAACATATAAAATTATTATGAAACTATCTAGTAGCTACCATATTTCCTTGGACCACATCATCTTCTGTGTTCAAAAATCCTAAAGCTCCGAGCCTATATTGTATGGTCACAAGTACGACGTCTTCATCCATAAGATATTTAGCTTCTGACAAGCTCCCACTGCCAAACTGAAAGCCCCCTCCATGCAGTAGTACCATGACAGGAAGGTTTCCATCCAACTAAAGATAAATATTTTGACTATATTACGATTCGAGTTCTTCAGGAATTTTATATATGAAGAAATCACATCATTATGGTAAAAGTACTACTTGTTTAAAAATACCCATTTAAACACCAATTACTTAAAGAGGATGTGTTATGTATTACCTTCGGCGTATACAAATTCATAGTCAAGCAATCCTCCACTCCATCAAGACGTTGTGACACTAAACAAAATTGGAAGCAATGAGGTGCAAACTTTGTTGCCAACTTGACACCATCCCAGTTATCAGCCGGCTGAGGAGTCTGCATGTAACAACCAACATAACATATATATATTCATTTCATCTAGTTGTAAAAAATAAATGAACACTGATAATTGAAGAGGAATTAAACCAGCTTTCTTTTTTGTATGTATACTGGTTCATTATTGGTCATTGCATGTTCATTTAATGGGATAATTTAGGCGAAATTCTTGACAATGTCACAGTACCCCAAATCTGACGGGAGCCTTTCCGTACGGCACGCCGAGAAACCCATAATATTTGTTTCCTTTTCTGGACCGGTAGGTCAAACCTTGAATCTGTCCTTCACTAACGGTGACCTTGGGTGCATCTTCAGCAATGGCTGCTGAGCAGCACAATATGGCTAATGTCCAGACTAATTTCATTGTTCAAAAAATTTTGAAACTAATTTGCATACTTTTCTAAAAGAAACTATACAAATGCTGTACATATACAACTATATGGACTCAAAGAGTTTGGTATGTATGACCGGCCAAGGAGAAGTCGACCGCTATACTGATAGGACGTTGGTGATGAGGATTATCGTACAAACGAAAACACTTAAATTTATTATTTCAGCCTTATATGAACATGATAATAATGAACATGATATTTTTTAAGAGTATACGACTCATGTTGATGCATGGAAATTTCCTTACGGTCTTTCATTGAATGTATTTACATAGGCTAATGCTTTGATGCTCGCCTTTTTGACTCTGCGCATCGGCTTCGTTCAAATTCCAAATTAGTCGAGTGCTATTTTATAAGCGTAGATGACCATAAATTGGTATTTGTATGCATTTAAAGAATGCATGGTACAAAGTGATATAAGATAGCCCGAGGAAATATCTAGTCAAGCAATTCTTCGTTGGTTCTCTCTCCCTGCGTTGAGTGAATCCTTTTTTATCATGCTTGACAGCAGAGGGGAGATTTTTCTTGTCTTGAAGAAACCTTCAAAATCTCTCAAGTATCAAGAAGTGCATTGTATTTACAATAAGCTATGCATTTGAGAAATCATTTTTCTTCAATCGCACAAGAATCTTATAGAATAAGTGTGACTGAATAATCGTAATGATATACTTTGCCTCGTAAAGACCTTCCAAAATTGCTAACTCATGAATCCTGTTTGACCGGGTTTCATATTTATGCATGGAACAAAAGTTCCAAACCACTACTTAAAATATCTTTGTATTATATTACGTATAGGCACCTCTACCCACTGACATACATATATACATATCTTTACAATAGCAACTAGCTAAAATCTAAGCGTATCTTAAATCTTATAAACATTTCTAGCTAATAGAGTGCATAATATGTCAGTTACGTAACATGCATGAAAGCGAATTCGAGGAAAAAGTATCTGTAATTATAGGCGATTCCCTTAGTGTCAGTGTAGTCAACAACTAGTAATTAGATAACATTTTTGCAATGCTTTTTATTGCCAAATCTTTATGAAGCTTATTTCTAGATAGAAACCAGTTTCAGGATTGAAATACCAAATAACCGGTAATGTTATGTAGCTGCACTGCAAAATTCAACTGCCTCAATGTTTGTGAAACGATGAATAATTATTAACAATAAACATATTCAACGAGTTAACAATTCAATGATTAAGAGTTATCTTATTTATTCAATCACTCGCAATAACATTCCAATCAGTATTCTGTATTTTTTCATCTTCTTTCACAAGTCAGTCAGCATAGTTGATGCATTTATTGTATATTTTTTGATGAATACTAAAGTACAAAATGACTGATTTCTTGACTATTTATAAACAAAAAATTATGCCACTCGATCAACTACTTGTTACTTGGCTTCACATCAGTTTTTGTTTCTGATTGATCTGCCTCCTTTTCTTGCTTCTCTTTCGCTTCTTTAAATAAGCTAAGCAATGATTGAGCACTGATTATCGGTGGCTTCCGACCATGACGTTTTGATGCTGTTGCTTCATTAAGAGCATCCCCCTCGGACGTGTCTGCTGCATCAAACCTATCCCCAGATATCCTCTTCCGGTCTAACAGGTAAGGTATTTGGTCCTTGTACTTTTCTACAGCAGCGTCAAAAATTTTATCCTTCTCCCAATCTGGACTACTTTTCTCCAGTTCCAGGCAAATCTTTATGAATGACTGGCTATGCTCTTGAAAATTTCGATCACCAAGCACTCTAGGCACACCACCAGGATTCAGTCCAAATTTTTTAAAGTAAAGCCTGCAAAAAAGCAAAACTCCTCAGTTAAATTATTATGAGCACCAATAACACCGCCAGCAGTGTTATGTATTCACTTACGCCCTATTTTTATCTTCCCGATAAAGAACGTCATTAATTTCTTTCTTCTCAGGCTCCCTATCAATATGAGGCTCGTATTTTGGTGGAAATACTCTGTATATATCATACCAAAGGGGTCGATCTTGATATTTTATAGCCCCAGCCTTCATCAACCCAGTGGTCCTGCAATAATAAACTTTTCATTACCCAGATGCTCCGAATTCTAATGTCTTTCGATACCTTATACAAAGGTAGGGAACCCACCTGGAAAAAATTGTTCCAATACGATCAAGTCTGCTTCCGGCCATGATTCATGTGAAATTTCAAACTGAAGGCTTCCAATCCTTGTTTTCAATGATATCAAAACCAATCCAATGATTGCCAAAGAATGCAATTGCATTCGACATACAACTTTTTTTATTCTCCCCTTTACAGTTCCAATTTATAGTGGCTAACTGTTAATGTCCGTGATCGGATTTAAAACGTGCTTTGACAAACAGCGCTGATCACCTGCTTTTGTATATTTGCCCCACAGATCGGTTCAACTTGAAGGGAAGTAGCCGGCTACTGTTTCTCAATGTACCAAGCAGACACGTAGAAGGTAGAGAAGGACTACGCTAAAGCGAATGTTGAGCGCAGGGACAGGTGATGCTGAATTTGCTGAGTATGTATGTATGCATTCAGTGCAGTTCAACTCTTTTACCTTTTTCATACCAACTTTAAGATCATCATGTCATCACCATCAGCATGTTTCAAAACGTTACAAAGGGTGAACTGAACACATCAATTTGCACTCATTTTAATCATTAGCTATAACTTCGGTTGCC
Source organism: Orchesella cincta (assembly GCA_001718145.1). Classification (NCBI taxonomy): domain Eukaryota; kingdom Metazoa; phylum Arthropoda; class Collembola; order Entomobryomorpha; family Orchesellidae; genus Orchesella; species Orchesella cincta. The sequence continues at coordinate 30,679 of LJIJ01000247.1, read as the reverse complement.
CCACTGCGAGCTGGCTTTTATGTATGCAATAACAGCAGTCGACACAAACGTATCTTGGAGTGATTGATTGAGATCACTTCCTTCTCAGCTGGTGAACCAACGAGTCTCAAATTGAACAGAGAAGACGTCTTTGGAAGGGTATTGTTTGTGATGATTGCCCATTTGTGGCTGATAAATGCACTTGCGGTCAATTTGACATTACATTTAAGCTCAGACTGATTGTTGACATCATTTGAACAATGGAGTTGTTATTGTTTTAGTGTATTAGAAGGTTAGTGCTAGCTGGGATGTGTTTTTATTAGTGATTTGTGATTTGACCTTGAACAACGAAAATGTTTACCTCCAAGAAAATGCATAAGGGATTGGGCTCTCTAATTGTTCAACTTCTGAAGAGAAGGGATTTGCAAACTTTCTCCACTTTCTCAACGAGTCAATCATTTTGTCTCCGTGAACGACCCACGTGTGCCGTCATACGGAAAAGGTTTCAGGAGAGAAGAATCCCGTATGACATTTTTGCATCAGTAAATAATCACCACAAGGCTCATACATATGTCGGAAGTATACTCGAACTTGTCCCTAAAGAAATACAGAAGAGAAATTGTGAAGTCATTGCTAATCTACTGGGTATTTTATTAGAATTCTTCAGCCATGTTGTACAAATTCATATGAGGTTTGTCATAATATGATGCATGTTTTAATATAGGTATTAATGTTGAAGACGTGTCAAGGATCCCAAAGAAGGAAATCAGCGAAGAGAAAGCTCAACGTGTGTATCGAGTGTTGCAGGTACCGATTGTGCATAAGTAGAATGACCAGCCCACAAAAAAATACATTGTTCCGTAGTCACCTGTTTAACAATATGTATTATTTATTATTCATTAATAATAATTTCAGGAATTTGGATTGTCGTCTGGGTCTGTTTGTCTTTACCCAGAGCTTTTGTTGATGAATCATGGAGCAGTTGAAAATTACCTCCGAATAATGCAAGAATGCTGTTTTAAGGATATTCGAGAGGTCTTCATTATACGGTAAGGTTTACTACATAATGTTAATGTTATGATTTGTGATACTTTCATATTATTGATTTATTGTGCGTTAGTTAATGTTAGCTTTGCAATTAAATAATTTCAGGTTTCGAACTGTTTTTAAGCAAAGCATTAAAGTGTTGCAAAATAAATCCTTGCTACCTAAAGTAGAGGTTATTATTGATCGTCATTGTGCAGCACTTGGAGAAACTACAGAGTTTTTTAAATATTTAATGGACTCATTACCCAGTGACGAAGAACGCGTAAGTGAAACAAACAAGTTCATCCACCATGATAAGAAATATAAAAGCTAGTATAATGCGCATATTTTTATTGCATACTTTGTTTTTTTGGTAACTTGGAACAGATTAGCTTGTTTGATCTGAGGAGCCACATCCTTTCAGCATATTTTAGCAAGATATCTTTGGGAACGCACGACGAAAACCAGAATACGTTTTTAAAATATCCTCGGTTATACTACAAATCTGTAAATTGGATGACGCGTACTCACAAAATTCTAACGGAGAAGCTAGGATTTTCAAATGAAAAGGTAAAACTAGTTTAGCTGATGTATCTTTTTTTAGTATTGTGGTATTTTGTTTGCTAATTGTTCAACACATGTTAAAATTCCCTGTATTATTATTATTATCTTACAATCACAAGCAGATACGGAAGCACCTTTATTTAATGCACGCGGATCCAAATAATCTAGAGCGAGTCACACAAATACAAACGCTAGGAGGAATGGATATGAAGACTCTTTGTCAGACCCGACCAAAAATATTAATGAGTTCTTTTGAAGCACTCAAGGAAATTGAGGAATCTTTCATCGAGCATGGAATACCTTTCGAAGCCGTCCAAAAGTACCCTGAGGTTTTTACCCTGTCATCTGCTACAATAAAACAGAGACTTGAAGAAATTGACACAACGCCAGAGTTCCAGATGTTTAAATCTCATCCACGGGTTGCAAGACTGCTGTACTATCAGAACAAGGCAAAGTCGAGGCTCGAAGATTTCCGCACAATGCAGGTTAGGGTTCCTTCTCTTCATCTTTTATCATCAGACACTAAAAGTTTTAACAAGTCATTGTCCTCTGGTGACTTGAGAATCAGAGGCGTTGATATCTTGACTTTCCTATCTGATGTATTTCAAGTTGATAGAAAGCTCATTCGTGAAAGCTTAATTCGTCATCCACATTGGCTTCATATTCCGTCTAACAACATACAGACAGTTTTGGCTTATATTCAAAAGTTGCACTCTTTCAGTAAAGAGCAACTGATAGATGCTATCCCACTTTTCTTATATCCGGTGGAAAATGTAGAAAAAGAAGTTGAAAATGTATTACGCTTAGGAGAAGCAAAGCTTACCGACAAATATTTCCTTCATATGGTATTGTATTTTCTCGAGCGTCAATGTCATTTTACGGGAGATGCAGTTTGGCATGCTAGAGATGCTCGTCATGATTATGAAGAGGATGACGTAGAAGTAGATGCAGAGAGTAAGCATGAATTGAAAGTAGATTAAAAATGTTCCATATAACAAAGTTTTTAAAAACTGTTCACGAAAGTTATAAAGTTATAAAATCGTGTGATGCTTCAAATTGATTGTTAATCAGAATAGGAAGTGCCTTGCTATGCTACACTTGGTAGTGGTGGTGTTAGTAAAATACAGTTAGCTAGTTTGTTTCGTTTGTTACACATCTCCAGCAACGTCAGATTTGAGATGAAACATTGTGTGTTAACCATTTACTTTACTATTACAAACTAAGATCAATCAAATAATTATATTATATTTATCTGTTACTTGTCGATTTTAGTGCTTTTTTGCACAACATCTCGTATTGATTCTTTATTTTCTTTTTATCTTCTTCTTGAATACTCTAATTTGAATATTTTTCACAATCAGTTAAACTTGTCACAGAAGAGGTTGAAAACTTTACTGTGTACAAAATACAAAGCAGTCTTATAATACTAAACTTATGATAAACTGTACATTAATATGATATTTTCATAAAATCTACATAAATTCTAGTTGATTTTTACTGCTTTTCATACCAGTTGTTGATTAAAATAGGAAACAAAATGATAAATGCAAGTTATGTATATGTAGTACTTGTGTAAGATAGAGATTCCTATAGGAAAAATATTATGCTCAGTTTGACGTGAAATGTTGCTAGCTTTGTCCTGAAGAGAACATAAAACAAAAATATTATTTCTAGTACCTATACTATATCTGCAGCTGATACTTATATCTTAATCTGGTAAAAATTTGACGTAGTTAACATAAATGCAATCGAAATTATCAATCATCTGTCATTCACTTTCATAGACTCCACTTTACCATTGACTGGTTGGCTTAAATGTGAAGGTTTTAAAGTGCACTGGTTCCACAAGGTAGTGTTGTGTGTTAGTAGATCTGCTTCAGTGGTTTTTTCCGTCCCCAATCACCAATTTCCAAACTTGATTAACGGCTTCCGGGAGGACGGGAAGAATAATAGATTATCTATTAAATTATAGATAACTTTACTTGACCATGGAAATATGGAACCGGATTGCTTGTTATGCTCATACACCGGTCGCGTCGCTGTCAAACGGGAACTCGAAACCCTCGCTAAAACGTCAATGTCACGTCTAGATTTCCCGTCTGAACAAGTTGACAATCATACGGCGTGCTACAGCACCATTTGACGTACTTGAGAATAGCCAATTCGAATTATAGAGTTCCAGTAGCAAATTGGGAGGCAGACCCGGCTTGCCAGTTTTCCGCATGTTTCGTAGGTGCAGAGTCATTATGTATCGCAGTAGTAACCAGAGCACCATACGTCCGACTTGTTGATCACGGGAACACTTTCACTTATGGACTTACAATCAAAGTCCTCGGACCCGCACTATAAGATGAATATCATACATCTAAAAGGTCATCACCACTACCATCACCTTCATCAGCCGTTTCTGTATCCGTTCCACTAAAATTACTTGCATTATCATCATCATCATTAGAGGAGGAGTCCAAGTCAGAAGAATCACTAGTCGTAAAATCTTCATCATCAAAATCTGCTCTTGAGGTGTCTGTCGCATCATTTTCCCCTATAATAGTTTTTGATAATCGCATAACTAATTCCAAAGACTGTAATAGCTTATCTCTTTGGTTTGACAACTGAGAGGCTTTCACTGACGAAACAGGACATCCATTTCTACTCTGACTGCTTAGCTCTGTAAAATAGAAACATTTTAGCATGTAATTGAAGTCCTGCTGCATGTTTTCATTTATATCATCAATCAATACTTTCTTTGTTTAAAAAATTGGATAGTGAAAAACTTACTGATTATCTGGGCTTCAATTTTGTCGAGGTAAATGTCTATTTGCTGTTGTTGCAATAATATGTCTTTGACAAGGTTGGTCTTGCAGATTTCTGGAGTTATCTTTGATACTGATGGTACAGGAATGATACTAAAAGCAACAATCAAATATATTGTCAGTATTTAGAGGTTACGGCACACATCATAAATTGTATATTTAAATTAGGCTCTTACCCTGACGGTGTTGCTTTTGCTGCATCTGGAGGGGGATTGTTTTTAAACTTTAGATCTACAGATACTTCGCAGCACTCATCCTCACGAATACCGCCAGCAATTCTTACGGCGTCCATAAGCTGAACATGGTCACTAAACCCAAAGATTAACTGATCATAGTCCTTATCTGAGCTAAACAATAATTCTGCCGATGTTGCTGATGTAATATGGCCTTTTGTCGAGTTGGATCTCTTTTCTAAATCATTGTGATGAGCTAAGGCGGTATTATTGTAAGGTACATTTTCATCCAAACGACTCGTTTCCGATGCTGTAGCAAGTAAATCTTCCATATCTTTGTTAGATAAAGGTTTGGTCGACGTAGTCAACCGTTTCAAAATTTCTCTTCGTGCATCATCCAACTCCAGATTGGACTTTGAGGATGGGATTTTCCATTTTGGATGTTTTGTTGTTCCAGATGAGGTTGATAGCTTTTCATCCGTGTTTGGATTAGCCTCGTGACTTAACATTTCCAATGTTTGAAGGCCACGAACATTCCTAGTTTTAAAACGGTTAGGATGTAGTTGCTTCTTTGCTTCCAAACGTTCTTCTGTCAGTCCGATTCCAAATAAATCAAATAGTTGTATAGTTGTCTTCTCAAATTCTGAGCAGAAACTTCTTTGCTTCAAAGCGTTTGCTTCCGAGTAGATTTGCCTGAGAAGTATCCGCAAATTATTGTAAGTTACAATGACATTAGATACCCAACTTAATTTTTCTTGATGTAGTTTATCTCCATTTCTCTCATCGACAAAACCACGGGCTATCTTCATTAAATTCTTCCATTCTTCTGGAAACACTTTGGTCATCCGTGCCAATGTTAGTTTTATGTTAACATCAATTGTTCGTTTCTCCTTCAAATACTTCTTCAATTCGCACAAATCTCTCACTGTGGAAGCCAAATCTCTCTTCATTCCATTTGATGTATGTTGTAAAGCCGCACCTTTTATAACATTTGCAATATTCACATTATTTATTGAAGTATTTTGAATTGAATTGATGACATTTAGGTTAAGTGTTAGATCATTTTTTGCAAGACTAGTTGTATTACCAGAGAAATTAAGCACTCGAGAATTGTCTTGGGTTGGATTTCTAGCTAGTTCTTCCCTGACTTTCAATAGCCGAAAGTAAGCTTGCTCTGCTTGTGTTCGTTTTCTGACGTCTGAAGTTTCTTTCTTATTACCGGCCGCATTGTCATCACAAAGTGTTCGTTTAGCTTTTATCATATCATTTAATACAGTGTCACTGATGTGGTCTAGGAAGGCTGCAGCACGGCATCCCAACTTCTTTTTAAGAGTTGACCTTGCAGACTCGACTGCATCAGAATACTTTTTAAGCTTTATTCTTGTTTCTGCCAACTTTCTCAACTTTGTCGGGTACATAGGATCAGACTTATTGTCCAACATAAGTCTTCTCAAAACCGGCTTGATATTCTTGTTGAAGCGGTCTCTCTGAATATCTTCTTGTGGGGGTGGTCGTTCTGTACTCCACTGATACAACTGGGGATGCTCCGGGTTACCAAAGCATATTCTTTGCTTCAGTTTAAGACCTTTGATCATTGAATACGCCTCCATTAGATTTGACGTGAGATTTGTACACTGCTTCATTATTCGTGCGTCAGATTTCGGGAAACTGGGAGCGAAAGGAAACCTTAAATATGGAATACAAGATTGATTGATTAGATTGCTAATTTTTATTTTGCTGTGGCTGACGGATAGCCACTGACCGTACTACCTTGGCACAACTTAAATAGTTAAAGGTTGAAGAAAGGCACTTACGATGGTAACTTTCCCAGTTTATAAAATTCAGATTCTGCCCATTCGTACTTCCGGGAGAATCTAACATTCTGCGGTTCCGCACAAGATTGACAAGCGTAGTACTCTGGAAGTTGAGAGTTGCTTTGTACGTTAAAACAACTACCGTGCTGCCAACAGAGACATAGTTCACACTGAAATGGGCAACAAAATCAGTTAGCAACATCAGTTAAAAGCATTCATGCATGTATGTTGTTGAATGATTAAAATACACAAATAGTAATCTAACCTGAATCATCAATCCAAATTCAGTCTTGTTGTTACATACGCAGTTGATAACATCTACTTTGACATCTCTGCATCTGCGGGCAGCTCTAAAGCGTTTCCTTTTCAGGGATCGTTGATTTAGTGCGTCAATAACAACCCTCATTCTGCCACTTGAAACACGACTGAGAATGCTAGTCTTTCTTTGTCGTCCTCTTTTGCCCATAAACTTTCTCAACTGCATCCGTTTTTTAAGGAACAAAGAGGTTGAATTTTGCAGTCCTGATCTTCGAATGTTTGAACTCATCAATCCACGTCGTAAGTGCGATTTCGACCATCGACCTTTTGAAGATCTATTGGTGGACTGCAAAGGTGTTTCTGCTTCAGAGTATGGGGGCACCAGATATGGTTCGCTGTTGGAACCTGAACTGTCTCCTAACATTTGTTCTGAATTAGTATCAGTTATCATGGATGTTGGAGTTGATGACAAACTAGATGCATTTGTTATGAAAGGGCTTTCACTGGAAGAGTCCCCTTGCATTTCAGCCTCCGTGCAAACGTCAGATGTATCTGGAGTCGCATTGGTTTTTGCTTTCTTGCCATCAGTTGTCATGACAGTAGCCAATTCATTCACTCTTGCTTCTGGCGATTGTTCCTTGACGGTTGGGGACACTTTTTTGGTTGTGACTCTGTTGTTCACACGAATTCTACTATATTTTGAAAGTACAAAATTTCTTTTCCTACTTAGCCGAAGTCTAGGTAAAGATTTTAAAGCTTTTGATTCATCCTGGGTAACAGCAGAAAGTTTAGTTGAAGTGGATGGAGATATATTATCCAATTTCTGGCTTGAAACTGGAGACACCTTGTCTGTGATAGAGTCTTTAACTGGGCTTAGTGTTTTACATGTTCGTTTTGGCGGAGGTGAAGCTACGCTTATATTATCCACTGTGGTGGACTGAGATCCCAAATCTGATACACTATCAGCAAGAGCTGCACTTTCAATTGCAATAATTTGTTCTGTAGTTAGATTTTTTTGCCAAGCAGGATGTTCACTAGGTTCGTTTTCAAAAGCTGTTCTAGCTTGTGCCATTTGAACAACGTTAGCAATTCCTCTCGTAACCCTCAGTTCCGGATGATAGTGCTTAAGATGCATTTTCAGGAGTGAGTCCTTACGAAAATTTTTACCACAGTTTTCCAAAGGACATTTCCAGAAACCATCATCAACTTGCTTTATTGTTACTGTGTTTCCTTTCTCGTCTACAAAACCGGAATCCACTGTAGTGTCTTTAGGTACATCTGATTGAATCATTGAACTAACAGTAGGAACAGAATTAGTATGCAGGACACCGGAAGATTTTGCACGACGAGGGGCAGCAGCAACACTTGATGATGTCGTGGGGGTAGTACCAGGCTGACTTGATTCAGGTTTCGACGGTGAAATTGGTTTTGAAGGAGGACCAACTTTACTAGGGATGTTTAACGAAACTGACGTGGTTGTAGTAGTAGTACTAGTTGTTGTCTGTTGCTTCCGTTTCTTTGAGGCAGGTGGTTCAATCGAGTCTAAAATCGGCTCTGAAAGAGGCTCATCTGCAGGTAACTCTTTGACGGAATCAGATAAAGGCGGAACAATAGTTGTAGGTACAAATGTGGTTGACCCTGATTTACGTCGGCGAGTAGTAGATGACTCACTAACTGGCTCAGTTGGTTCAGAAATTACGATTGTAGGTGATTCTGGAGCAGTTTGAGGTATGCTCTCAACATCATCAGATGAACAACCAAAGCTTATGTTTCCTTCAGATTTTGGTCTTCGCGTCTTTTTTACCATTAGACTACCCTTGACAAGGGCCGAGTAGTCATGAACGGTTCGTTTCCGTTTGCCAAGGTCACCTGCAGGTAGATCAAATACGGAGAAATGGTGTGGGCGATTGGAATCATTCACCAACTCGGAACTTTCTACTAAATCGTCTTTGGGAACAGCTGGAACTGGCTGAGATTTACTAGCTGTGTGTTGTGGAGATGCTTCAGAAGATTCTAGATGTTTAATGGTTCTTCTTCTTACACGGTGGCGATTAGGAATTTCATTTATTTTGGAATCCTTTTCTTTAGCTTCTTCTGAGATAACATTTTCTGGTTGACTCGTTCTTAAAATCGCAAGTTCGTCTTGACTTACTTTGAAAATCTGATTTGCAGTTCGTTTCAGCCTGATTCCATCATCAAACTTTACATCGTATGTATCTGTTATATAGAAAATTATTGCATTCGTAAATTTCAACTCGTATCATTATTATTATAAAATATATTTGAAGATTTAATGTTATAAATCCGTAATTTTTACCTTGTGGTAGCACTTGAGTAATCGTTGCGGAATACTTATGCCCATCCATTGGCCAAATTGCAGCTACTCGTTCCCCAACATCGAAATGCAACCTGAAAAGATTGAAAGCATTATTGACCATTACAGCATAGAACGTGATATTTCATGAATGATTTCTGTATTACGGAACCAATGCAGAAAAATACATAATTCCTATTTCGAAATACCGCCGACACCCGGCAAAATAACGTTATCAGGTAACTAACTACTACTGTAGAGTTGAAGTAATGGTTTACATTTACATTATGTCAACAAAAAAATGGAAAAACGTGTTATGATGGAGCATACGAGAAATTTTTTTTACATTACCTTACAACATTCGTGTCTTTACTTGGGCGTACTCGATTGCTCTTCATACTGATCCACTCATCAAATCTAGCTGACCAATTCGAATAATGCACTAATATTTGATGCTCGGTCCAATCTATATTTTTAACTTTAGCTGGATACCACTTTCCACTCCCGAAATCACATACTTCCAACTGCATTCCTTTCTCAAATACAGTTATCTTTCCAGTTTTTTCATCAACATAAGATTTTATCACAGTGTCTCCCTTTCGAATGATTTTTGGTTCGGAGGATGTGTCTAGTATTTCAGCGTCTGGGTCTGGTGGTTCAGAATCTGAGCTTTCTAAAGGTATGAGTTCTCTTTTGATGTCAGAAATTTCATAAGCAACTAACGCTGGCATATTTTTTTCTTCTAAGGGAGGAGATATCGATGCACTTGTAGATACTTTAGTTGACACTATATTTTGACTAAGCCTTCTCGTCCTTTTCTCTGCACTATGTGAATTATTATTTTGACTATTATGTGTTGAAACACTGGGGGAATCCACATATTCTACTTTTCTCCCATTTATAATACTACTACTTTGACTATCACTTGCGTTGCTTTCTACAACACTTAGGCTTTTGGATTTTTTCACTTGTTTGTTGGCTGGCTCATTTGACTTTGATGTTGAGGAGACACCTGCAAAAACAAATTTCATGTCAAATACATTTTTTACTCGTTGAATTGACAAGTTTAAAGTTGTTTGATCGCAAAAAAGCATTCAGTTGGCTACAGATCGAAACGGAACTCTAGAAGCGAAAGGTGAATCCAAAAATATTGCTCACCGTTGGATATCGTACCATTAACAACTTTATTACCAGTGCTGATGGTAGAGTTCGAACTGGCATCCTCACTGGCACATCCATTTGTGCCACCGGAATCACTGATGGAGACAGGACTATCTGCACACGAGGACTTGGAGGAAGGGGATGCTTTAGCAGAAAATCGCCGACGGCTGCTGTTGGTTGAAGTAGTTCCATTACAGTTAAGGAAATTCCTCGTTGGAGCCGATCTTCTAGTAACTGCAGACGTGGTTGCAACGTTATTATTTTCTACTACAGTGTCTTTTACGGGCCCTGTACAATCTGACACCTTAGCTGATGCATCTGTAGGTTTCCCCTCAACGGGGACTAATTTTGGCGGCTTGCGACTCATTTCTGATCTGTAATAAAAATAAACATTTCATCTACATCATCCATCGCCAAACTGTAAACAAAACGATGGCTTATGTATACGACTGTTTGCGTAAACATTGAAATTTGTCAATTGCAGAGGTCACGTTTTACATTCAATGTGTTAGAAGGTGAAAGCTTCCACTTGGAACACACTGACACATCAAACAATAATCTTCAGCTCAGGGAAATCAGTCGTTTCTTTATATCTATCAGTTTGAACCATTTACTACACAACGAACAATCCTTCTTTCTCCGAATTAACTAACAGTAGCATTTTGCCAAAAACAATTAGTGTCAACCGTACGCACTGTGTGTATTACGAAGTACATGCCCATTGAAGACAATTTTGATGCAGTTTGAGTGCGTGATTTGTTTACGAGCTTTGGTGTGGAGGGGTTTCGTTGTAACAATCTGCATAATATACAAATTCACCTAGTGAATAATTACATTACAAGTTATAAAGCACTTATCATACCATTATCTAGTTGAAGTGGTATGGATTTCAATTTCATTTCGATTTTGTCTTCCAGCCTTGAATGGATAATGTGGATTTGATTTGATAATTCTTAGTCCAACCAATCTTCACTTTTTAGGAGGTATACTTTACAACAACGTTGTACCAGAGGAGCGATGTGTAGTGTCTGCTCCATTACCAAATACCAGAGCTCTGTATATAAAAATATACATATTATTATTACTAGCCAGCCACTATATAACTTTTATAATCCTAACATTTTCCAACAAGGAACTTTTTTATGCTCATGCTATGTATATATCTTTCTATCACTGCGTGTCCATTGCTATATTCCCTAAAAACCTAGTTATTACGGATATAAAAAACGGTGTGGGTATACACATGACGCTCAATTTTTTTTAACCATGCTGCCATTGCTAGGTTCTCTCATCACATTAATACGTAGGTTCCCAAGTAAAGAAAGGAATAGAGAGCGGATGCGACCAGACGTCGAGATGCATTGCGTGATTGTGACTGTACTTGGTAAGTAAAAGCAAAAAGCTGAATGTGTAGCAGCTCCTAAAGTATTGCAGAAGCGAGCATTGCCAACAACAGGAATAATACTTTGCGTGTAAGCACATAACGATTCTGATGAGAACGATAGATAGGTACATAATAATATATGCATAAGCTGAAAGCATAAAAACCACTTTGAATTTATATGCATGTGTCTAAGTCGTCAGGGTATATACAAACACAGGAGCCTATATAAAAGCCCCAAAAAGAAAGGTTTCCTTTGCTTAAAAATGGTATAAAGCATATGGATTGCTTATAGTGGTAGTATGTAGTACTGCAATTGATGACTAAGAACTTTTCACATATTATATGCGTCGAGTTTGGGAATATACATAGTGTATTTGGATGTGGTTATATGCCATTGCCGTTATGTACTCTTCAGTCACAATGAAACAACATGGGAGGTTTTGGAAGCGTCTTTTCTCTATCCTGATAATAGAAATTCACACACGTTTGAGCTACGTAGATTTCGTCACACTTGGGGATCTTGTCAGGTATTTTTACTTCATCTCCAGAGAAGATTTTTATGCTTCGTGATCAGCACAATTTTAGAGAACAACTTAATCATTAAATCATTTTTGAAGAGTTTTTCAAGCTTTGGTTGACGTGCACTAGTCGTGCAGAGCATTTATTGTTAGGCACTTCTTTTGTTTCCCACTCCTGTGTACGAATGATGTAAGTTAGAAGTAAGATTTATGCCTATAAAAATATGTACATTTGTGTGCTGAACATTTCCCCCACATTACATAAGTAAGAAGGACCATTCATAGCTGAGCATCTTTTGTTTTAGCGTTCATTAAATCATAGTTAAGATTGTAAGTTTCGGTGTATGCAGATGGAATCACGGTCAATGAAACTAAGCGTTAAAACATTAGGCTCAACTGTTTCGCTAATCTGGACGTAGGCCCAATACTGGAAAATAATTGGCAATGCGTGACTTATGGACGCTGCAAATGATGAAATCGCATGTGACGATGACTAGTAACGTCTTTGCAAAACGTTATGGATCGCATATTATACTTGCATGTTTTTTTGTTTTAAAGAAAGGGAAGTCTAAATTTTTAGCATTATAACCATAAGGAAAGCTTTCTTTCATTTCTCATGGCATGGAATGAAGTAAGTATGGACGAATCTTGCTGTTGTGCGAACGCGAAGAACTGTGATGCGATGCAATGATAATTTTCTACCTCCCCTGAAAGTAGAGGCATGTATTTACACGAGCATTTTCGGTACTTTTTACGACGTTTTAACGCTGATTCGATTATCGTAGTAGTACTCCAATTGACTGATGATGATGCATTGACATACCCATGAAAGCAATAGTTTTAAAAATCGCATGTAAGTAAGCTGTATAATCAAAATCAACAACTTGACACCACGGCACGAGAAGATAGTAGCGGTTTTCAGTACATTAAATCATTTAATTGAAATGCCTTTCTTACATTTTGATTTGATTACATTTATAAAGCAATCAATATGTTCGTAGCATGCCGAACTCGAAGAATCTATTTCACTCATTCATGTCATACCTAACACAAACCGACGCCAACAAGACTACTAATAACTTGATGGAAGAATGTAACTTCTAGCGTATGGAAATCAAATATATATGCCTTATGTTACGCATTTGAACAAAAATTTGCTGTAGTTTATGAGTTCAGTATGCTTCACTAAGGCTTGGTATTTTTATCAGAGACTGTTCGTACGGTTCAATTAGCATGATTCATGTTTTCATTTAACCTTTCCAATACAGAGTGTGAAAGTCGCAACAACACATCATGGTGACATACTATAGCCTCTGCATCTCATTTCATATAATATTGAATATGATTGATATGCAAATCTATATTCTAAACCCGTCATATCATAAGTCATAATCTTGTTATTCCCCAAGTATGAAAAAGTTATTCTAAATGTCTGTAATAAGTCTCTATGCTTTTCCTAGTTTCCTTTTCCTTCTGTCTGTATACAATTTCCAGCTCTATCCGTGATTTTGCAAAAAATAAATTACTAATGTAGTCAGAATTTGCTGCATAACAACTTTATGGATAGACATAAAATCCATCCTCTACTACTTGTGTGCTTCACACATCTTGTATTACCTTTGTTGTTAGTATTGTATACACAAGGATGACAAAGATCATAAGTATATAGTTAATATCCGTATCCTTAGTGCATTGCATGCTATTCTTTGTCAGCAAGGCATATAGGAAGTTCTATATGTGTTCGTATCATCCCATCATTCACTCACAGTGTCATCGTATCGAAAAGAGCTGCGTACGTACACAATGTTAATACATATGCTTTTTACTGATGGTAAGTAAAACTTCGTCATATTTGTGCATAAGAAAAGGTAAAGAAAGACGAAGAATATCAATGATTCACTTCACAATCACAACTCCAAAACGAACATAATATCCATCCAGCCAGGCAGTCGATCCACTTTTGCCTGTTAGTTTGACTGGCAACAACACTTTTAGGTATTTATCTGACTTTTAGATAGGCTATACGTCACAAGATATTTAGCGTTACTGAGTTTAGTTCGTTATACTCTCAATCAAAGGTAACTCCTATAAAATTATTCCATTGCTTTTGTTTGTGCACTCAATACAATATTTAAACAACAACAAGGGTTTTGCTTCTGACTATATGTTTGTTATAATATTTAACAAAAATATTTATCAACCATTTATTAAATTGGGTGGATCGATTTCTGAGGCTGCAGTTTAGAGTTAATTATCCAGCTGACTGGTCACTTGCGACCCGCTACACCTAGTAGTAGTTGTGTTTCGTGCATACACTCTAGTGACAAGGCTACCCTTTTTTTAATGCATTTTGTCATGTAATAGACAGGTGACAGCAACCCAAAATAAAAGCATCCTTAAAAACCTTTAGAATACAGAAATTGACAATTTTGTATTGAACATTATTAAAATGGCCATAACTTTAATTGGAGTATTTTATATATTAGTTTTTTCTTTTCTTCTTACAGAACCGTCGTCATATTGAAATCTTACTGGGTTGGATCTTATCAGTATTGAATATTAGATCTTGCTACGCCATCCCGAAGAAGTGGCACTCATCAATTATCATCTACACATAACGAAAAGAAAGGCGGCGACGCTGAGGAAGTCAGCAACCGATTAACTACATATAATAATTCGAGATTTACGCCAAGATGAAGTTTGTGGGAGTTCTCTTTCTGTGGTATGCTGTCTTGATCGTCAGTGGTAAGTTTTCATAAAAATAAAATATAAAAATGACGATTACATTTGCATTATAAGGAAAGCCTGATAGCTATTGGTGTCATTGTCATATCTTCAACGATCATCAACGATGTTGGTTTGTAGACTTCTTAAGGAGAGAGCTTGCGTTTGTTTAGGTGCAAATCTATTAGTGATCAGTATATGTCAGGTAGTGGTTTTCATACAACATACATGTATTAAGAGTATTTTTGACTCGTAGGTCATTGGTTTTTGTTAAAACTCTCTCAAGGGAGTTAAATAACGAGTAGAAGCAGATAATTCGAATAGTAGTATTGAAGTAATCAATGATATGCATATGCGAAACATAAGAGTGAAAGCGGAAGGTCATTTCAAATATCCGAATTGTCATTTATCCTACATAGCATAAACTGACTAAACCGTGAGTATATGAAAAAATTTGTTTAATTGTAGTGCGTTAATTGTGTTATCCATACTTACATAAGTAGTACGCATTCTTTAATGTTTTAGCATGCACAGGTTAGTAATCAAAGTTACTTTGGAAAGTACTTTGAGTCTAAGTTCAAGGTAGGTGGTAATATTAAAACAATTTCTTTGGGTTTTCTCGATTTTATGCAGTCATTCTGGACCAGAATTCTGGTCGATGTCAATATCATCACGTTGTAAAGTCGTGAACTTACAAAGTAATAGTATATAGCAGTGAAATACACTCAGTTCTGCATTCTGCTGACTATTATGATATTATGTTGTATGATACGTATAAGTATAGCAAGTAAGTAGCAGCTTCCAGTCAACATCTCATTATCAAAGTTAAGTAATGCTACATATCTTTTCCGTGATTGCCAACTTTGAGCAGACTGTAGTTGAGCTCAGTTTATGTTCAGGATACATAATTCGTAAGCCTGTTACTTCCCGTTTGGTTTGAGTCAAAATATCTTGGTTCTCCTTTATAATGGAATAAATGGGATTCTAGTTACATTTAGAAGAACAAACCGCTTCATCACCAACAAGAAACGCTACAGATTTATTGGTTCTCTGTTAGTCTCTACAAGTCAATATGTATGTTATATGCATCATACATTCTTCATCGGTAGAAAGTAGAAATATGGAACTGCTACTCGCTGATAAAAGGATATTATATTTTTTTATCCTATTTGCTCTGCTGTGAACATCAATCAAAGATACTGAAGAAGGGGCGTTGTTGCCTTGAATGTATATGCCTCTGAAAGTCTGTTTGACTAAATAGTTAGATTTGGCGGTATTTAATGACATTCTTAATCTACAAACCATTATGTAATGAAGAAGCATGCATTTGATGCATTAATCATATTTTAATGTTGGTACTTATGTTTTAAAATGCACATACATACTATACTTATAAGTCAGGCAATAAAGTATAGAGAAGGTTTTAAGGACACAGGTACACACACATAATCAGTAACTTGTCATAAAATTTGAACTGTAAGTTGCCATTTGGGTTAACACTAACGGCTGAAAAAGATAAATAATTGTTTTATAAATACGATCATGATTAGTCATGTCAACTTTTCATTCATGTGACTCATGATTGTATGTATGAATTATTGTAACTCCGTGATGATATGCATCATTCCTTCCTGTCACCGAAAACTGGGAATATAAGCTATCTTAGATTTGTTCGAAGCCTTGATAAGTATTCAATATCACTTTATGATCCAATTAGGTCAGGATGTTAATACCACGACTACAGAAGACCCAACCACAACTACTACAACCAAAGAGACCACTACGACTTCGCAGCCTCCAGATACGACAACAAGTACTACAGCTAAACCGACTACCACACCTCCTGCGCCTGCTCCCCCAGCACCTAGTCCTCCAGCCCCTGGTCCCAAGATTCCTGATTATCCTCTGAACAAAGGCAAATGGATTGTAGAAGATAAGGCAAAGAATGTCACCTGTGTCATTCTTAAAGGAGCAATGCAAATCAACTTGACTGGACAGGTATGTTTTTTTGTTAGCTAGGTTTTCAAATAGTTTGTCCAGATCATATTGGAAAAATGTACAGAAGATAACAGTATTTTTATTGTATTATTTTTTTTGCAGAACAAAACTGTTTCATTCAACGTGCCAGGGTTTGCAGAAGCAACTGGTTCATGTGCAGAGCCACAAAGTATTGTTTTGACCTGGAATTCTACCGTTTTGAATGTTAACAAGACAAATTATCTGGAGAATAGTCTTACTTTGTCATTTGAATCTAATGCAACGGTAGGGTCTTTATCCGCAGCCGACAGTGGAATTACTTCTGGAAAGTATGGTCTAGAAAATGTGACGGTTGTTCTGCACGAGAATCAAAATATCACTTTCAATGGTATTATTATCTGCAAGCAAAATGAATATATTAAAATATATAAAAATGATATTTGTTTGATTGGTTCGAAAATCATGATATATGTTTGGTGAAATTCTAGGCCAACTTCTCAACAAAGCTGTCTTTCAGACACCTATCAACCATTCATACTCGTGTTTTGCGGAGGAAGTTCTTAAATCAGACGATAGCAGTTTCCAGTTGAAGATCAGGGAAATTCAGCTTGAAGCTTATCGCAGTACCACTGGAGGCCACAGTGAATTCAGTGTTGGTAAGTGCCTTTTTGAGATGCCATTTTTGGAACGTATAGAGTTGATGCATATGCTACGTGCTTTACACAGAGATACAAATTAGGCTTTACTGATGGTGTTGTAAAGTATTGAGTAATTGACTTTGAATTTTAATTTATAGCCGTTCCATGTCCAGCTGATGATGCAACGGATGTCGTACCAATCGCAGTAGGCGCGGCGCTGGCTGGATTAGTTGTTATCGTTTTAATCGCATACTTGGTCGGACGTAGGAGGTCACGTGCTAGAGGCTATCAAAGTGTTTAATTCTACAATCTATATTGTGATCAGGTTAGTAAAGTAAAGTTTAAATCCGTGCAAGTGCAAACTAATCATGCAGTCCATGCATAGTGCTAACAGTGGGATTACATGCAATATTTGGTTCTGGTTTCGATTTCAGATACGTATATATAAATAAGGGAATGACAGGAGATAAACCGAAGATTGATCGGTGACTATTAGTCCACTATTAAGCTCAAAATTTTATCTTTACAAATTTCGGTGGGACGGAGGATCGAATTTCTGAAAACGTTGAAGTGAAATGTTATTCTCTCATTCTTCAATCTTATGAGTAGCTATTGAGTTATAATTAATTAGAATTTGTTGTAGAGCGGTTAAGATAATGATACAAGTCACTTTTTAAGACATTATAATAGTAGGGTTATATATTGTTTTTTGAGTTTTGGATAGTCCAGTGATATGCTATGTTTTGTCAGTCTATTTATGCCGTGCGATTATTGTAATAAAAACTACAGGATATATTTAGTTCTGCATTTAAGATACATTTAATTTTTGTTTCCGTGTCATATAATAAAGTCAGATGAGGTGGCGTTTGCATTTTACGATAAAATAACTGTTACCCTTGTAAGTGGATTAAGCCGTCTAACTGTCTAAAATATCAACTACCTACCGAAGTGGAAATGCTAAAAAATTGATTGCACGATGGTAATTGCGATAATGGTTTTTATACAAATCAAAATTTTCGAGAAATGAGATTGTTAAATACGTATGATTGTTGAAATAATAAAAGTACAGTATAATAAATTATTGGCTAAAATATTTAATGTTTTCTTGGGCGTAAGCAGTGATAGCAAGGATGGAGAATTATTATGTGATTGTTCAATATTAATGGTATATATAGCTAAAGACGTGTTGTCCACACGCATGTTACCGTGCATAGTGCAGGTAGTAAGTAGTAGAAACAATAGAAACCATCAAATATAATGATATATCTTTATTGCAAAAACCAGATAGCTTGCAACAATCAAGAGTCTTGATTCAAGACGTACAAAATGGTATACTATATCTTACAATTGAAATTAATTTTTAAAAATTACATAACAATTACTCGTACTTCAATTAAAACTTGTATATTAGTAGCATAACATCCAAGAAGCTTCGATGTTCCGTTGGATAAAGTTTACAGTGTAAATTACTACTACTAATCAGCTTCTTATTGCATGTTTGAATTATTAAGAAAATATATGATAGTAAGTAGTACAATACAATATCCGTAAAAGTAGGTGTGTGCTACTAAAAGAATTTACCAATCGACCTAATGATTCTCAACACTATCGAATCATGTGGCAGTTCCAATCACTTTTCACACATACATACTTTCGTACACGTTAACGTATACTTATGTAGAGCCACATAATTAGCACATCTATAACTTACTGGCTGCATACATTCTATCATCTAAACAATAATGTGTAAGAAACGGATGTCCACTTAAGGTAAAAATCATTAACCAAATCATACCATAACATAACTAAAGTAATACAAGGGATGTCTAAAATAGTTAATAGTCGTTTCATCTAAACTACAACCCCCAGATGCACTTTTGGTGATACTTAATTTTAATTTCTTTAGCGTATCCTGCTAGCAGAATACAAGGAATTATCTCATAAATTAGTTGTAAAGTCTGGGAAGGAAATAGTAATAACATCTCATTGTCACATTCACAAAGCCTATTTACTGGACTTGAATGTAATTAGGGACAAAACAGAACGCAAATTTGAAATAGCAGAGCTTGCATCTTGTTTCGTACCTTTCTTCGGAACAATAACTGGGGTTGGCGCTGGTGGTGGAGTTGGGTCAGGCAAGGCATACTCTTCTTGTTCCTCTTCGTACGGTGGGACATCGTCCATGGCAAGCGGATCCCTAAGTGGAACTTCTTCTATTTGATCATCTTCATAATCTTCCTCCTTCATTATCACATTATTCGACTCATCTATACCATGATCGTACATGGCACCTGATCCACTTGCGTGATTTGAAGTATCCTCCAAGTGATAAGCGTTTACAATAACTGGAACTCCGTGATCTTCCATGTCTTCATTATTTTGAGAGTCATCGTGATAATCCATATATGAGGATAAAGAAAACGGCAAAACAGCTCCATCATCATCATCATTTCCATATCCTTGTTCATACGAATATTCGGTGTCGTGAGTTGTTGGCACAATTTCTTCTTCAGGTACAGAATACATGTGAGAGGAAGTACGCCTCCCCAAAACTTGAGGTCCCGGTCCAAGAGGATCGTCACTTGCTAAGTACTGGTAACGATCATCGCGCCAACAATTTGCCTCTGCAGCAGCCTTTCTTCCTCGTTTCCCACCTCCTCGGCCACCTCGTCCACCTCTGCCCCCGCCAGGTTTACGACCTCGCCGACTCGGTGGAGTTATTTTAATGGTGTCTGGAACTGTGTTCAGATGTTTCTTGCTCCCTGTCGTACTTTTCATGGCATTCATTTGTCTGTGGGATAACATGCTTGAATTTGAGGCGTACGCTGTTTCCAATGAATTATCGTTCGGAATTTTAGTACCAATTATGACATCTTGCCATACACCATTTACTAGGGTCTTCATTACAACTTGCCCGTCTCCACTTGGTTCCAGACTTACGGAATTTCTAGGATTCGAAGAGGGTTTCTTCGACGCAGGTGCAGCGACGTAGCCCATTCTGTTTTGCGGCTTACTTTCTTTTCCTCGCTTCGGGTCTACGGTCTCTGTGAAGAAATCGTCTTCATACGTTTCTGTTTGAGAGTCCGGTTGGCTTCCTTCAATTGATGTTTTCAAAGCCAGCCGAAGTGACCTTTTAGGGCCAAGATCGTAGTCAGTTAAAGTTGTTGTTTCATCTACCACGTTTTGCTGTTTTTTCAGCTTCTCAGCCCGTCGTTGGGACTTGCTTGTAGATCTCGATTTTTTTCTTCCTCTTTTGCCTTTCGGTTTTACAGAATTGTTGAAAGGTTTTGCACTGCTTTGTGGAATTTCCTTGGTTTGAGGGGTTTCAAACTCGTCATAATTTCTCATCTCTAGGTTACTTTTTCGCGACTGTTTAACACGCTCCTCGACTTTTTGACTTTGACCATGGTTATCTGACTGTTTTTGTTTCAAGTCATCGTACAGTGAGCTCGTTCCACCAGTTCTCTTGCGGGCGATTGGACCAGCAGTCTTTGTCTTGTCCTTTTTCTCATTTTCACGATGGCTTTTCTTCTTTTCCCTTTCATGACTGCTTCCATCCCTGTCATCGTGGCGTCGTCTCTCGCTTTCACGATGGCTTTTCTTCTTCTCCCTTTCACGACTGCTTTCATCACTGTCATTATGACGTCTCCTATCTCTATCACGATGGCTTTTCTTCTTTTCTCTTTCACGACTGCTTTCATCACTGTCATTATGGCGTCTTCTCTCCTTATCACGATGACTTTTCTTTTCACGGCTGCTATCATCACTATCATAATGATGTCGTCTCTCCTTATCACGATGGCTTTTCTTCTTTTCCCTTTCATGACTACTCTCATCACTGCCAGAATTGCGTCTCACACGTTTCTCCTGATGATGGTGCCTTTCATGGCTTCTCTTCTTATCTCTATCATCCTCGCTTGACTTTTTCATACTTTCAGTCCGACGATGCAACCCACCAGTTCGTTTCTTTGCTACTACCTGCGGTTTTGGAGATGACTTCCGCTCTTTAGTGTCAGTTATGTCAACTATTTCAGGTGCTGGACCTGGACGAACCCATTTTTTCACAGGAGTACCTCGAAGGATAGATGGCTTAAGGACGCTTTTACTCGTTGATGGTATCGCAGGGGGAATGTCCATTTCGCCCTTCCGATGATTAGTTGTTTGGACACTTTTTATTTTGTTACCTTCAATTACAATAGTACTGTTGTCGGTTAGATTGCTGCTTTTTACAGCCTCCATTATTTTTTTCATTGGTAGCGAATTAGGAGGATGAGGATCAGAAGCGGTGGGCACATGGACAAGTTCCCCCGACTTGCCCATTACAAAAGTTAAAGGCTGGTCCTTTTTGCCCGACGTTTTCTTCATCAAATCCTTTGTGTTTGTATCAGTCCTTGACTCTATAATGACCACATAGTCTGCTTTATCTGCTTTATTCCTTACAGGTCTAGTTTTAAAACTAGTTGCCTGGTTGTGCTTCCTTGACTTTGTCTCCGAAGACTTCCAATCTGGGTCTTTCTCGTCCTCGCTGTCCGAACTAAGTGTTATTACGTCATCGTCTTTCAATGGTTTTTTTCTTGCCACCGTTTTAGATATTTTCGTCAATTTGGACTCGGGGCTTTTTGGTTTTGTGCTAGGTCTACCACGACTACGAGGTTGAGGTACTACTTTTGTCTTTTGCTCCTCTACAACTACAATCTCATCATCATTATCATTATCATTTCCTCCAATTGGAGAAGGCATCGGATCGTCGTCTGCAAAGTCAGGTGGCTCTGGAGACGGTTCTCGTGGAGGAGTTGGAGGCTTCATTAACTCTGCATGTTCGGCATTAAGATGTTCATCAAGTGCAGGTTTATTTTCAAATTTATCGCTGCAAAACTGACATTGCTTTTCTTCATGCATCTAAAATATCCAAAGACGCAAGTAAAGTAAGGGCTTAAACTTTTAAAATTGGTTATTGGATTAATATTTCAAAATTGGGAAAGCAGGAAAACTTACATCAATGTAATGCTGCTTAAGTTCAGTCTTAGTGTTACACGCTGTGCCACACTTCAAACAACTGGCAGTTGTATTTTCCTCGTGGGCTGAGTCTTCATGTGCATATGCGTCATCCTGAGTAGGAAACCTGTCAAGGCAAAATCTACAGACGAAAGGACGAGCATCAGGATGGCATGCAAATTCGTGATCATCCAAAGACTTGCGCTCTTGAAAAATTCCTTCACATTCAAGATCAGGACAAACAAAGATTCCAGTACCATGATGCTTCCGAAGATGAGGCTAGAATAATTAATTTTATTTTTTAAATGATGTACGAATTTGAATTCATATTATGTTTGAGGATAGAATATTGTTTTGACTTACTTTAAGTTTTTCGTGTTCCGTAAACATTTCCGAGCAAATGCAACAAGCAAAACGCAGCTCTGTTTCATGTGTTACCAAATGCCGATTATGTAATATCCGGGATTTTGATGCCTTTCCACAACTTTCACATAAGAATTGTCTGAAAATACAAGAGTGACTTTGTTTAAACTCTACCTTCTTCAATTAACTATCAAATTGCAGAGTATTGCTACAATGACAGTAATAATAATGAGTTTCTTTGTGTCGGAGTAACTACTTACCGATGCTTATCATCTTCTTGCATTATTTCATAAGCCATTATTAAAGCATCATCTTCGTTCTCCAGTGCCGCTTCGTCTTTGTTTTCATTACTCATAGAGCCGATTGAATAGTCAACGGGAGCAAATAAAGAAATATATCTGGATACAGGAACTTTCTCAATAGAAACACGTCCATCCGGCTGACGAATAACAACTGCAGACGTATACTTGATTGATGCATTTTTTTTACTATTGCTTGTTGAATATGTTGTATCGTCTTGGTCATCGTTTAGTGATTGAACGGCCTGAGAAACTAACTCCCCGAAAGAAAAATGGCCTGGTTGATGGGAAGATGACGTTGCTTGAGCATTCAATGCTGGCATACTGAATCCCTGACTATTTCTTGTCTGTCTCCCAGCCAAAAGGGAATGGCTGGTCTGGTCAGTTAAACAAGGCGGAGATTCTTGGTGAAAACTGCCACTGTTGCTGACTCCTCGACCACGACCCCTACCCCGACCACGTCCCCTGCCTCTTCCTCGAGGAGTTGTTGACGGGCGGCGTCCACGGGGTGCAGCAACTCTTCTAGACATGGTGACCTGCTCTGGCTCCTCATTTACCACTGGGTTCCAGTCTGGATCTTCATCGTCATCAATAAAATCATCATCGCTTGAGTCGGAATCATCTTGCCTGGTTACCCTTGACCGTCTTTGTTTTTTGCTCTTGATAGGAGACGGTGGCCTTTGCATGTAATTGTCATAACTATTCCCCACATTACCGTTCGGGGTGTAAACGTCGTTACTGAGGCTGGGCATGAGACTTGGCATAGAGGAAGGAACTGGATGGTAGTAAGGAAAAAATGGACTCTGCATCATCGGCTGAGGTACAAATGCCGGAACATGTTGTGGTTGGTACATAGACGAATGATGTGACTGAATTTGATGAGACATTTGCGGTAAAGTTGGAACCTGAGGTGGAGGCGCAGGAGGAGGAGCAGTCTGCTGTGGTTTGCTGGTCGTTAAGTATATTACCCCTTGTGACCTCTGTACTTGCAGATCAGCTCCTATTCTTTGATGATGATGTTGCGGCATACTTGGAGCCGGAAGAGGAGGCTGGGGTATTGATGTATGCTGTTGATTCAATCGAGGACGCGGCATTGTCTACAATCAAACGAATTTTCAAAATATTTTAATCAAATTTTTCAAATTAAAAGTCATATAATTAAGTTTTATTTAATCAGCAAGCAAGCGTTACATTTAACGAATAATCATTTCATTAGGTAACACAACACTTTCAACATCAGATCAGCTTGATAATATCAGCATTATCAAAATTACACAAATTCAAACAATTGATAATTATGCAAAATAACTCTAGGCTGGCTGGTCCCTCAAATTAGGCAAATGTGGAACAAAACGCAAATAGTTTACCTACATCATGCACCAATTTAAATACGAATATGTGACTCAGAACATTTGATGCGTTTTGTATTTAAGTAAGTGTCACAGTATTAGTATCAACAAACATTAAGACAGAATCAAACTCTATACCATTTACTATTCACTACTATTCAGTAGTACCTCTGAATGAAACTGTACCTTAATTGAGAAGGTGGCGACCGCTTCCTTCTGAAACAACCTTTACTTCATTTGAAGATTAGCCTATTCCAACGTCAAACTAACTTGGGGATGATTGGAGAGAACACAATCACCTGGTATAAACGTTATTTCATACTTTCAAAACAGCGCTTTCACCAGAAAACTAACATAATCAATAATTATTATTATCTCTTCTTTAAAACATCACTGAAAGCGTTCTGCTAACTGCACACTTTGATTGATCACGAAACCAAACTCTTTCACGATGGACCGATGGAAAAGAAGAGGAGACGATTTTGTTTTGATTTCGTCAATAATGCTTTATCCTACACACACATAGTAAGCTGGGGAAAAAAGTATTATTTGTTTGACGACTCTCTCTGGCTCGACTTGGTTAGAGTTAGGGGTTTCTTGAGTTTTGCCTCCGCGTAATGACGAGCAGTGAAAGCAATACAATGTTGGTCAAAGCTAAGAAAATTTATTACATAACCCCAATTTAGACCACCGACGAAGAAGTCTGAAATCACATTCTGAACTGAAGCAAAAACCTATGTGTGCTTCAATGCGGAATGAATAGAATAGGTGAAGGACAACGAACGAAAGAACAAGACACGTTGCATTTGTAGGAAGCAGCTTGTATATGTTGGTTTGATGTTATGATAGCAATGTGTTACAATAATATGAATATCTTAGATAATTATGCGATAAGAATGAGTGTAAGGTGGGTTGGGATAAGATCAGATTGAAGTGGTTAATGATTAAAGTTTAATGGCACCAACTGCTGCAGTAGAAGCACGTAATATTTAGTGTATTTTGAGCCGTCTTTGTTGCAAGAATATGCTAATTTGTAGTTTGCATAACATTCTTCAACTTCCTAGTCAATTGCCTTTTAAGATTTTCGGTTCTAAAATAATGAAGTTCTTTGATCGTTATTGGATCAACAATCAATTATAATGGGAAGAAACAGGAAATAAAGGATTAGATGATCTATGTTTCATGTTTCAAACTTTAACTGTAAATGTCTGCATCAGCGATTAAATGAAACCAGGTCGTCGGTATTTGATTGTATCCATTTGTATACATACTGCACTTCAACATAGAACAACTTCTCCGAGAGGTCTTCTTGGTTGTGTGACTGGGCATGCAAAACTGTTTTATGCAAACTCATAGGTTTGGAAAAGGTATATTAGATAGAGGGTTTATGTTAAATACGATTTTTTAAATTAGGAAGCAAATGAGCACCTGGACCATGGACTTGAATGCATATGCTTTTGAAACTGAAACAAGAATAATTTATTTTTTAACACCTTTTTCTACTTGTTTATAAATAACCTAAATATTCTTATGTCTAGCTAGAATTTTTGGTGCAGGAAACAGGAAACGTAGTTTTTGGAGATACAACAAATGTTCGTAGGTCTATGATGACACAATGACACATTATGCATATATTTTAGTAATATAAAGTACTGCTTTAACAACACTGGGGTTGGATATCTTAGTTTGACAAAATAAAATATACACTCGTGTTTCAGATATTATTAATATTATAGACATTAAATTGCATTCGTTTTGTTCGTATAAGCATACATCTTTCGTATTTACCCAAGTCATTGAATGGCAATTATAAAACTATATATATTTTTGCATTATTTTAACACATTGAAGTAACGTAAACACAATTTTCAACTAGGGTGAGGTACAAATCTTTAAAGCTGCAGATAACATAAAGTGATTGTTATACCTTCCATAACCTTGGCCTAAACTTTATTGGTCCTTGCGAAAACGACGCGCATAAAACTTCATAATCAGGAAGCACAAGGATGGTAAAAAGGTTCTTATGTAGATTGAAGCTTTGTGAGTTAGAGGAGCTATCACGACATCCGATTCCTCGTTGACAACTGCTTTGAACGTTCTTTCTGCAACGTAGTCTGGAGTATAGCCAGATGCAATGTCTTGAGTAACTCTTCCATATTTTTCTCCACTCGTTGTGAATGCATTTACGGTTATGTCAGTTTTAACAAAACTTGGGCTGATTACTGTCACTTTGATTCCTTTAGCTGCCACCTCCGCTCTCAAACTATCAGCCAACGCTTGCAAAGCATGCTTGGATGCTGAGTATGCTGCACTGTTATAATTTAGGGAATGATTATTAGCAGTATTGCTTTATTTCATGCAATATGCAGGGCAGAGTGCACTAACAAAATATTTGAACAACATTGAGAATTAAAACTTACCTGTTGGGAATGGCTATTTTTCCTACAACACTGCTCATGAACACTATGTGGCCAGAATTTTGCTTCAGCATTTGATTCCCGATAACTAAATTCAGAAAGAGAAAGTTTACTCAAAATCATTTTCTCACAGTACGACATAAATAGAGAGATTAAAGTTTTAATGTGTAGAATTGTAGCTCTTTAAAACCTTTTGTTAGGGCAAGGGCTCCAAAATAGTTCACATTCATGACTTGCTGATCAACTTCCATAATGGTTTCCAAAACGGACCCTCTATTAAATATTCCTGCGTTGTTAATAACAATGTCAACAGTGTCGTAGATTGCTATTGCAGCGTTTGCTTTGGATGGGATGGATGTCAAATCGGCCAGGTCAAGTTCAAGGACAGCTGGAACGTATACTTTACCGTTCTGAAAGATTGCATAATACGACTTATATACTTTGCCAAAATACGCTCTCACTGACTATTATCAATTATTTTACATTATGTAACATTAAATTACCGTTTGCATCCTAACTAATGAGTCCCGCACACGTTCCAGCTCCTGCTTACGTCTTGCAGCAAGAATGAGTCGACATCCGGCTCGGTAAAAGTAAGTGGCTAGACTTTCTCCAATACCACAACTCGCTCCAGTGATGAGGACAACCTAAAACAAAATTTAAGGAACTTGTGCATCATGTCCTGATTCAGTAAAAAATAGCGTAGATTATTAAAAAAATGATAGCTTTTATATCACAATGTCCAAAATATGAAAAGAGAAGGAAAAGCACTGGAAATTCTTACTTTCCCCTCCAAACTTCTGTTCGAAAGACCTGTTGTTTGTCTGAACCAAGCCAGACATTCTTGGAGAAAGATGAGAGGTAGGGCAAGTGGTATAGCAAAGTATCCCACGATTGCTTTCAAAAGTTCGTTTACTTTTGCAATACCTCCTGAAACACTGAAAGTTTCTCGAGGAAATTCATTTTGATTAGCATCAACCATTTTGCTGAGACAGGAATGGAATGATGCTGAGTTCTGTGCTTTGGTAAAGTTTTTGACTCCTTGCTAACACCCAAGGTTCGCTATTTCCAAAAATATAAATAAAATGGATCTTGGAAGATTGTTGGAAGATCAACAGAGAAGCTTAACGTGACGAAAGTATTTTGTTCTGAAACTGAGAAAGATTAGAAATGATTGCATTGATTTGATACTTCCACAGCAGAAATGAAATGCGTGAGAAACTGTTTTCATCTGTCAAAATGGTTTTTGTATTAGATGATCTCCCGATCTGCTTTGCTGACCATGTGAAAATTTATATATATATTATATAACTCTTCTCTGTACTTTGTGTAACCAAACTTCATACTTGAAAAGGCAAATTCAACTGAATGAGTACGCGTATATGCCATGATATACGCTTACACCACCACACATCTATGCTATGCATGCCTAGTCATGTAGCCAGATTGGCAAAGAATTGTGAAGTGAAGTAATATCCTTTCTCAGTTTTGGTCAACCAATGCAATCTTGTTTTTCATTCATGGTTCACTTTCCTTATGCAACAATTATGAAATGCTACAAAACGCTATGAAAAGGATTAGAAAAATGTATGTATAGTACATGCAAATATCTGTTGAATATAAACCTTGAAGAAACATTATCGTTCTCGTCTCGAATTTTCATTAGAGATGTTAAAAAACATGAATCTTCATCTCAACTCAAATCAAGATGATTGCATCATGGCATCATTGGATTACAACTAATTCCAGTACTTCCTACCACCTATCTCCATTTGAACTCGCACTGTGTACTTGCGGAAGAAATGCCATTATTTTAATCATAGTAGCCAGTGCCACATTTGAATAACTTTTTCAAAACTTTATTATGCAAGAATTTTTTTGTATGCATTTTTATGTATTCATTTCCACAAAGCCCCAAAATGGTTTTTGATTTGGTTTCATTACATCTGCAATACTACATATCATGTCATGAGTAACAGGTTGGTAAGTGTTATACAAAATTGCCAAGCCAAATGAATAGAACGGCAGCGACGCATTCTTTCTCCGTTTTAGGATGTCCTACAAAGGCGAGATGTACTGCACAATAGTGCCCTTACTTTTTTCTATAATTTGGAAGTTTGTGGTCCGATGATAGCAGTGCATGCTAATGTAAAGGAGAACAAACAGCCATACTCACAGCTTAAAAGTCTTGACCAGAGATTCCTTGGTCTAAAAACCGGTATCGTGCCATGTTTGAAACTCAAAATGCAATGCAAAAGAAAAAGATTGGGAGAACGGAGAAGGATTTCATGCACAATGCATAGCGTAATACATGAATAGCCTTTTCATTCTTCACATCTTCTACCTACATACATCCAGCAAATACCAACGTATGTACCGGAGCAAGCACGGTCACGAGTCATGTTTAAAGAAATAGGACGAACACCGTGTAAGTGAACTAGCTTCCCGATGACACTCCCAACACAGTGAGGAGCTCACTCAATGAACATTATGCAATATTATGTACATAAAGAGAGAAGGAAGACACATACAGATCCGTTTCCTCCTTTGAAGTAAAATCATATGTTATCTTCATGCTGTCTTGGATGTTAGATTTGTTATGTTGAGGTAGAGCAAGTTTATATACATATCATCATCGTCCTCTCGTGTCTTTGTTCGCATCTTTCTTCGGTAACTGCGTATGAATGAAAGCGTCTGCCTCAACTGCACCGGCGCATACTTTCACTCAAAAGTCATTCCCTTTCTTTTATATTTTTTTTTTTAAATTCATGATGCTACTAACATTACGCTTTTATAAACAGGCAAACCATTTTTATTCAATGAATAAGTTTTCATCACATAATTTTGTACATGTACAATTAATTATGTAGGGATTTCACTTAAGTTATGCAATTTTTAAATGATTTATTTTATCATGTCATCATCATCATATTGTTCTCTACTAAATAGCTCAACAATGATTTCACATCGAAATTCCTTACCACTAGTATGACGATAAAGGTTTTACTGGTATATGATAGTTTCAACTTAATGCACTTTACTCGTACTTGTTTAAGTCATTAGGTGAATTACTCTTGTACCATAATAATCTTTCATGATGACTTACTACTTAATTATTATTATTATTCGTCATTGACAAACGTCATTTTGGTGAAGGAAAACAAGCAAGGTTTCGTATAACTAATTTATATATAACTAATTAAACTGCAATATAAACTACATAGCGATGATAATAAAAGCTTTTTAACAATAATTGACAGTATATCCTGGCGATGCACACATCCCATCTATCTTATTATGTTTCCTAAACTAACTAAAGGATGTTGCTTCAATTACTTAAAAGATAAATATGTTTACAGATCAAAAAATTCTTTCCATTTACATCTTACATGATACATTTTATATAGGTATATATATCTGAATATAAAACATCCGAGTACGAATAGTCTGTTTTCAATATAAACAAGGTACAGTATTGTAGTTTTTTTCATGTCCTCTTGCTGACATCATACACAAGACGCATTCGTTACGGAAGTCAATTCATAATAACCAACTTTCTGTGATGTTAAAACTCTTTGTAATATTTTACTTACGAAACAAGGCTGATTTAGACCCATACTCCTTCATTTGTCACCAACAACAAAATTACTGTTGTTCATCCCGTCGATTCGATTATTCACCAAGACCATCGTCATCATCGTCATAACCGTCTTCGTCACCGTCATGATCCTCTTGAGTGTCATTAGCTCCCATGAGTTGACCTGACTGATTGTGCAAGTTGTCGATGGCAGCTTGCATTTCCAGATCGTCAACAGACATAGACATTCCGGTCAAATCTCCGTTGGTACTCAGACCCGAAAGACTCAATGCAGATGCACCCGAGACTTCATAGCAAACATTCTCCACATTCTCC